>VWZL01002022.1:253084-388882 GCA_013396915.1 Stercorarius parasiticus | reverse complement strand
ACATCTTCCGGGGTCCAACAGGAATGACAATAACAGGTTTGGAGTCTTTATGAGAGAGCCATTGAATCGCTAGTACCCGCCGGACAGAGTGGCTCACTGCCCTCCCTGGGGATAGGAGTTTTTTGACTGGGGCTCTGACAAATCAATCAAGTTGCGCTCTGGTGCAGAAAGCACAATTTTCTCACAACTTGGGGATTCTCTTTATAGACTTTTCTCCCCAGCTGAATTATTCTTTCTAGTTAGAAATTGGACCAGCGTACGGAGATCTCCCGTAGGGACACCGTGCAAGAATTGTCGGGGCACCCCTAATTGTAGGGCTTTATGCCACAACTTGTTTCGGTCCTTATCAGGCTTAAACCTTCCCTCTGATTTAGGGTTTTGAATGTGAGTTCGGACTTGGCGAACCTTTCTGGGGTGTTTGGAGGATTTTTCACTAGTTAGGCTGGCCCAGCCCATTCAGTGCCCGTATTGGTCTATTTCCTGTACATATTCATTCCAGGTGGGCATGTAGTGACAACGGCCCTGCCCATGAGCACCCCAAGCATCTCGTATGCGATTTTGAGTGTGGACAACAAACAGCTTCAGGCAGTCGGGAAGACCACGGATGAGAGGGGCTAATCGATCGGGGTTGATAGGGGCTGACATTGGGGATTTCCAAAATTCCTCTCTGTCATACATGGCTTGTAGACAGGCTGCTTTCCGTACAGCAGCAAAGAGATCAGAGTAGCCTCCAGCTCTAATCTCTAACGGCTCCCCCATCTCTCGCCATGCCACCTGCCCAATAGGCTGCTAGAGCGGTTAGGGAATAATTATGATCCCCGGGCATAGTAGTTAAAAACACTCCTGGTCCCCAAGAATCTCCTGCTTCTTCCTCACTCAACATAATTCTATCTCCCCCTTCAGAAGAAACTCGCCACACATACTCAACAGCTGATTCTTTTGGCTGCCTCGAATATTTCTCCCTTATTTTCACTAACTCTGTTGGTGTCCATGGAACACTATGCACAGTGGTGTGGACTTGATCATCATCATGAACTGTGGTTTCACTTTTAACCAGAGGACGTAACGGAAAGACTCGGGATTTCAAGGTAAAAGTCCTTTCCTCCTCATCTTCTTCCTCATCCTCACTATTGACAAAAAATCTCTGGTCTGGGTTCCGGAATTTGGACAACACATTAACTTACGAATTTGTAGGACCTGGGTTGAGGGCTGCATTTTATCTAAGAGCCCAGTTACCCTTTCCAATAGCATTTTAAGTTGGAGATCTTCACCTTTAAGTTGGAGATTTTCACTCCCAAGCTTATCAACCTGAGTTCTTAATTTTTCTCCTGTCTCCTTCTGAAAAGCTAATGATGACTAATGATAATTATTACACAATCAATGTCCCCAACAAGTGAACATCTGATTCTGGCCAGATTTCCAGGAGGAATATGATTGTGGATAAAATGCAATCATACTGAAATGGGTTTGTTGTGACTGCTCTCAAGTTAGTCCAAACTACTGTAATAATGAATGAGAATTGCAGGATTACTTTACAGAAGGGGGGATCGGGGGCTGTCACCACATAAAATATGCCATTAGTCCCCAAACATGCATGCTCACTGCAGAAACAGAACATTGGCTTTGGTATTTTTCATGGCTACCTTCTCAGAATTATACCTTGTAGTTAAGGAGGAACTTCTGTTGCATTAGGCTCTAACAGTTTCTTTACAGTCGCATATAATTTCCTACACAACCTTACTCTGATATAACAGCTGATAAAAACATGTTGATATCTTTACTACTGAATAAATACAGGAAAAGTAAGGGGTAAGAATGAAAGATTTCCATTGCCTAGTGTGAGAGAATACTGAAATATTTTTCTTAGAGAGAAAGCTTTTTCTAGGTACAACTTTTACAAATTTTAGTATGTATAAATTGATGCTTACAAGTCATCTCAGACTTGTAAGTCCAGGTTCAGTAATATAGTAAATGGTAAGCATTAATGTTAGATCTCTTAATGCGGGGACAGAAATGCTGCAGAGACATCCTGACATAGAGTGAGACAAGCTCACATTTCTTTTTCAGCTTTATTCAAAAAATGTTGGTGGGCTAATCTGCTCTTGCAATTTTTCTGCTGGGTCAATATTTGTCTCTCCACACTATTCTAACTTTGCTCTGAAGCAAATGTTTTCTGACAAGTGCTGGTGGTGTAAAGTATGCCTAAAATCAGGGAGCCAGAATACGCTGAGTGGTTGTCTGCATCATGTGTTCTGGCTAATTCTACAGAAATGTGACTGTGTGCCTGTGTCTGATATCTAAATCAGGTTAGTACTGCTGGGTAACATGACAGAGAGGAGATCTGATACTGGTGACTGTGGAAGCAGAGCATCCTTGCTGCACATTTCGTACATGACTTCTCAGACTCGTGTCTGAATTTGCCTGTGGAAAGCAATTGCAACACAGATGAATCTGCTTCCCCATGCAAAGGCAACAGCTCAGTTAATTCACAAGTTTCATAATGCAAGTTCTGTACAAAGAGTAGACTACAAAGAACTTCTAGTTGCAAAGCTGTGTAACTTGGTCGAGCATGGCACACCAAAAGAAATTTTGAACATACTGAGAAAGCCAATACCCTGGGTTTTTAAGAACCCAGAAAAAAGGTTTGGTGGGGTTAGGCAGCTTGCCTTACATTAACTTGCCAATATTTTTTTTCCTAACACAAGTACTTCAAGGTACAAATATTATCCCATGAGCATTTGTTTTTTGACACATTAAGGCTGTGAATGTCTTGATAAGACATTACAATGAATAGTCATGAGCAGTGCTCTACATCTAGCCTCAGACAGAAAGGGCATGTTAGGCATGTGGAATCAGTAATAAGAATCCTCGAAAGTGGAAACTGCTTTAATTTTCAGTGGAAACAAGTATAAATATGACCCAGATTATGACACGTGCAGCTTTACTTATTCAGGCCAGTGCTAGAGGCAGAGGAAGCACACATCGCTTCTGTGTTAAGCTGATTGAGCTCACGCTGCCTGATCAGTTTTTTTTATTTTCTACATCAATACTTACAGGTTCCCCCATTCCATAGTTTGTGTGGGTGCAATTTTCCCACCGATATCAATGGGATTAGCATCTGTGTAAGTGTTGATGTATATGTGTTTGGCGCCATTACGGAACACTCTGCCCATAGATAAATTAATGTGTTCAGATGGTGTGTGAGAGGGAGGGTTAAAGGCTTCTATATAGTACTGCACCTAGTAGTAGTTTCCTAACAATTAACACCAAATCTTCACCAAAAGGAAGATTTTCCTTTCAGTACATAATGAAATAATAACAAGGAGGTAGTAAGTCATGTGAGTAAAGTGGGAATATTGAAAATAAAAACAAGTTTTGCTTTATCTCTCATCTTTTTGCCTTTGAAATTCCTTTCCTGTCATCCAAAAAGGCAGACAGACAAAGAGAGGGCAAAAAAGAAAAGCCAAAAAAAAAAAGCGAAGGCCCAAAGCTTTAATAAAGTGTGTGACAGAGCAGACAGACAACTAGTGAAGGGGGGAGACATCTTTGGCAAAGTGACATTGAGAGCTTTCAGAGATGCTTGCTGTGTTCATGCTGGAGAAATTCTTTGTGTGTGCAATAATCTACAGCTATAGCCTTGAAGGCTTCTTTCTCTCTCTGTCACCTTTCCCCTTCCTGCCACCTTAGTTCTCAACATACCTGAAAACTAGCAAAATGAGCTGGAAAGCTCTCAGCTGTTTTTAATACTATCAAGTGATTAGACAGAAAAATAAAGAAAGGTATGTTTGGGGTTTTTTGTTATTCTTGTTTTGTATTTTCCTCCTTTATGTGGCTTTTAGTACTTGGTTGGTTGGGTTTTGCATGTTTCAAAGAAAAAGCTGTTTTACACCTTCAGAGTGCTGTTACCACCAGTGAGCATCGGCAGTAATGGACTTCATGTATAATTCATGCAATCAAAACTTTGCAACTGTGCAAAATTGTGTACCCCACATCCTGTGACTCCAAATCGGCTTCCATAAACTGTCAGAAGTTACAGCAGTGTGGCTCACTGAGTGGCCATAAACTGAAGCACTAATGAAGCTCCCTGAACAGCCCCATAGAGAGTCATTTAATCAGCCTCTGTTTTTAATTTTGATTGGCTGACAGGTGGCCAAAAGTACTGAAACACTAAAAGAAAAAAAGAAAACATGATCCAGTTATCACTAAACAGAATAGGAAACACATAAAGAGATTTTAATCAGGGCTTTACTTTTGACGGCCAAAATTAAAGATTACTTTGAACAAACACCTAAGCATTTGTAGTATTAAATATTGAAAAATACACTATCCAGCTTAATAATTATGGAATTAGACATGAATTACTGAAGTAAATGCCTTTGAGGCATTGTGACCAAGGAGGTGTGTTATCTCAAATTTACATATGCCTTAGAGTTTTTAATAAGATTTAAAAATAGCATCAACTTCCCAGCTCCCCATTTTATACTTTGCTCCTTTTCTTTCTTCTTCTCCCCATTTACACTGATTTGATCTAATCAATTGCTTCCTGAATTTAGTCAGTACTGACTGTGCTGCCTCAAGAGACAAGAGCAGAAAGAGAGATTTGTGAAATCTAAATCCATCCTGTTTTATTAAATGCACCGAGTGAAAATTCAGCTGCTGAAGTCAATGAATCCTTATTCTTGCCAATGAGCCCAGTGAGTGTGGGACCTCACCCATGAGCTGAGCTCAAGCACAGTAAAAAATTGCAGACAACGATTTTATTGTTCTGTCCAAAGCCAGTAATGGGTGGCTTACCTTCATACAATCTGAGCATCCCTTCAATTTTTAGAACATTCTCCACAACATGATGACAAATACATAATCTCTGCTTCTTCCTTTCTAAATTCCCAATACAGATATTACCCAGGGGTGGGAGAAGTTAATTATGCTTGTTTCTGTAAAAAAACATCCATTTTTATCATTTTGAGGCATGTCAGCATTCAGTGTTGATCCTTGGCCACTGGATTTAGGACTTAGAGAAAGGATAAATTGCCTTCTTTGAATCATCTGTCAAGTTTTCTCTTTCTATCATGTCCTCCCTTATTTGTTCAAACCTATAAAGTCCCCAGCTTTTCGGTTTCACAACATTTGTAGTTCCCTCTGTGCCTGAATCATCCATGATACTAAAGAATCACCTCCAATTAATTTTATCGGGAATTATGGCTTCTCTGAAGCTACTTTGCATGGGAAATTTAATATAAACTAAAAATTTACAAATACCGTGCATTCAGATTACATTGTATTCTGGTGTGTGTTACAATAACTACCCTGAAAAAAAAGGAGCTGGATTCTACTTCGTTAAGTGAACAGTGTCCACAAAAGACTTTAGTAGTTTAACTTATCTTCTTCGAAAATTAATGGGAACGGTTTCTTCAGTACCCCTGCACATGTTTGTGTATCTTATTGGTGTCCCATGTCTTCAACAACATTCACATCTGAACAGATGGATAGTTGCATTTCCTCCTAGCTTAAACTTCTGTGTAGAACCAGTGTTCAGGCCCTGTGAAGTGGAGATAGAAAAGCCAAAGTAGTAAAACATACAGGATGGTAGTATGTTTAGGATTAGAAAAGGAATACCATAAACTTCTACTCAGATGTATGTGAAAAACCATCTTTCTGCCCACAGCTGCTGTTTGATCTTTTCAAAACATGCCTGGATATAATAAAATCCCATTGCAAATCTAAGGCAGAAACGGCAGATACTACACTCGCAATTCTGCATCTGAATCTCTCATCGTAGGTGCCAACTACGCTTTTTCCTTCCTCATGGCCATGAACGAAGTGACTGAGACTTTGGCTAGTCTCTGATTTCATTTATGCACTGGATTATTCATTCTTCTAAGGTTGCTGCATCTGATTCAAGGGACCTATAAAATAGAGTCACCTTTATTTCAAGTGTGTTTTCTCTCATGAACATTCCTGATGACCTTCTATATGCAATGAACAAAGAGGAGATCAATCCTGGCAATATTAATGTGCGTAAATCAGCTGATCAGAAGCACACTGAACCAAAATACCATTTGGAAGGGTACAAACAGAAATAATTCAGGACTAACTCTTTAACTTCTGCAAGTAACAACTGACACAATGAGAAAGCATGCAATGTGAAAAAGAAGCCCCTCAACGTTTATATGTAACATTGTTCACCTGTTTCTAAAAGATTAATATGCCTCCTATACAGACCCTGCTTTGAAACACAGTGGTCCAGAGTCTCGAATATTTTGAGCATCCCATAAATTGCTCTTCCACTTTTTAATAGACTGCCTCATTAATTACAAAAGACAGCAAACAAGGGTTTTGTGTGAGCCGCTATGCAGATAGCGTTCTTCTCGGTGTATAAGCTACATGGAGGAATTTCTGTCAGACACGGTCCACCCCTCTCTTTTCTCCCAGCTTATTAGGTCGTGACTGTAAAAGAAAAAGATTAAAGAAAATTCTGACAATCATAAGTACGGATGAAACACAGCAAATGTACAAAAATTCCATTGCAGAAATAGCTTTGAATTTTCACCCACGTTCTTTGACATTTTTGTCTTCAGCTTTGTCTTGTCAATTAAAGTTACTATTAGACAAAGGCTGTGTCTACAGTGATAGAACTAGGAGAATTTCCAGGATACATCAACACCAGAACCAGAAGTACACTGACAACCCTGCACCTTGCCTCTGTGTGAAGAGAGTCTAAGAGCTGAAATGAGCTGCAAAGTAGCCTGGGTTTCTTCCCCGTACAGTCTTGCATTGGGCTGTCACTTGACTGAGATGAGATTGGAGGCAAGATGAAACAACTTTAAGACATCTAGAACAGGAAACACAACATTCTGTTAAGAAATGTCCTATAAGAGAAGTCTCTATTTCATAATTTGAATCCATAGAACCTTTTTATTTGTAGAAATAATAGAAAATTATTATCTGAAAGCTACCAAACTGAAGAAGGCAAACTAGCTGCAAACCATTGAGATCCTATATTTTCTCTACCAAGGAAAGTACAAAACTGCTGCCTGTACAGCAAAAGAAAAAAGCCTACCCTATATATTATGAGCTATCTTGTAGATCTTGTGTTCCCAATGTGTCTGGAGGTCCAAGAGGTGTCAGCAATAGCCATATGTACCTTCTGCATCTTTGGTAAATTGGCCAGATCGATTGAAGCACTACAGGGGCTCCATGATAGATTGTAAGGCTGTAAAGAACTGTGAACTGTGGAGGCTGGACCAGCCCTTTTTAAGCCTTGTACTGGATGTGGAGGGCAGCCTGAGCTGGAGGCCCTCTGCCTTTGTAAAGCTTGTATTCAGACTGATAAGAAGTTTTGTTACAGAGCCCTGGCAACTGTAAGACAGAACTGTGCTTGCTAAACGACGTTACTGAGTAAGAGAATATGGTCCAGATTCTTTAGGACTTAGTATTTGTGCACTCTGTATCTTTGTCATTTTCCACATGAATTTATAAAATTGGTGTCTGAAGAAACAAAAAAAACCCTGCATCTCCTTTTTGGTCTTTAATTTTATGACACATAGCTAATTTGGAATTATTCTTAAATTTTTCAGTATTACCAAGACTTCTTTATTTAGGCAAAGTATTATATAATTACAGTGTTTCAAATAAAATTTTCATTCACTCATTATTTCCGCCTTGGCAATGTAAGAATTGCACACAGTAGGATCTTCTTGGACGGGTCCTCCTGACACCTGAACAATGAGTGTCTCTCTTCATCACCAACAAGTAGCCTCTCCTGCACTTCTGAATAAATAGAAAGAGATTTGTCATGTTTGCTAGGCTAAATATTCTTGCCATTCTTGGTCCTGCAATATAATTAACTTTTGTTTCACGTATCGCATTATTAAGGTGCATTTTCTCTGTAGCTTCATTGAGACCCCATTTCTGACCTCAGATAAAATGAGCTTATGTGTTTTACATGCCTTTACATTTTGTGTTTCAGTTTCCAGCCCTCTAACTGCTGGACACACCTATGTTGATACCGCAGGGAGAGTGTTCTCATTCACTAATTTCTCTAATCATGTAGTAGTCCAGGTAAACCCACTAGATTTTTATATTTTTTTTTGACTGTGGAAGTGAATTTGGGATTCAAATTCAACTGTAAAAGTTATGACACATTAATGTCAAATTGTAAAGTATTTCAAATTATGTTCATATGCCTAGGACTTCCTGTATCACTAATATTTAATTTCTTGCTCTGTAAATTGCCTTTTGGATACTCAATATATAAAAAAGACATTAAATGAAACCAAACTCTGACCCAGAACCCTATGTGGTACTTGCATATGCATGCACAGTAACTGATTTTACAAGACACACATAATGCCTGCATATCTGAAAGCAGACCTAGCTTCTGTAGTGCTCAGAAAAAGAAAATCATTTGTGTTTCCAAGGCTGTACTTTCTCTTGCCTTTTATGTGTGAACTGGTAAAGTATTTTCTATCACACCATAGGAATTAAGGTTGCAAAAGTCAACAATACATGCCTGAATCCCTACCAGAATAAGTCTCTTTTATGCCGCTTCATGTTTTATGCAAATTAGGGTTTTGCTTGATTTTCTATTGCTAGCATATATTAAGTTTTAATCGACCCAGACAAGAATTGAATTGCAAAAAGTTAGAGATACTGTCATAATCTTCATGGACAACTGGAGGAAAAAATTGGAAAAAAATACATTGGGTAAAGGGCGGCAAGATTAGAAGAGAAATTTTGTTAAGTGCTTTATAGCAAATGTTGTCAAAATTACGATTATAGATAATCAATGAGATCGCAAATTATGTCCAGTGGGATGAATATTTTCAGCATGAATACAGCGTGTATTCCTACATGAGTGTTACTATCGCAGCTGAGACAAATTCTATGAAAATTTTTGCTTCCTCCAGGTTATTCTGTATGTTCTCATTTAATGCCCTTTTACTCAAAAATATGCATTCAGTTAGTGATATCTATAAGTAGCAAAACAAAACACTTAAATACGTAGTTGAAAATGTTAAGGAAGAAGATGAAGTGTAAGGACCTGTGAAGATGTACATACCTGTGAAAAGTCTCACTGGGGACTTTATTCCTATCTCATTACAGTCATTGGGAGCTTTGCAATTATCTCTAGTGGGCATAATAGATGAATTCTTTATCTCATAAAAGGCACTATGTACATTTACTAAACCATATGAATGCCTTTGCAGGATTGAGGGTTTTAAGGTCACTTGATGAGTCCTCATTCTATAAATCAGTATACATAACTTCTCCTATTGTCTGTCATTTCTAGGAATGGTCTTTCTGAGAAGAGAAAGCTGTTAGTTGTGTCATGGTGTTTTGTTTTGTTTTCATTCACTGAAAGGATTACTTAATAACAATAGGGTGAGAAAGAACAGGAGCTAAATCTGCATGAAAGTGCATAACTATATTACCGTCCTTCTTAGTCAGATGCTTCCAGCATTCAAAAGATTTCTAGAAAGTAACTCTCTAGTAGGTAGAAAACAGACCACTTATCTCAATATATACACCACAAAAGAAACAGAGCAACAAAACTCCAATGGAAGCCTTGGTGAGTACTTTAATATTTTACCCATTTGTATTGAAACAAGAGACCCTTTCCTAATCATGAAATATATCTATTTCTAATGCCCTATACAGTCTTATTGCTTGAAAGATTTTGCTATGCAATTATAACTCCAAAACAAACAAACAAACAAACGAAATGATCAGTTCTTATTTGCTTAAGAAATGTAATGAAAAACTGATGAATTTTGGTTATCTTGTGAGGCATGTCCTCCTGCTGCAGCTGTTACAGAGTTCTGGAAGATTAATATTCACTGACATACACACGTAGAGATGTCTGGACAGGAGTTCCTCTGTTGGCTTGTTTGATTGCTTTTTAGAGTGCTTCCAAAGTCGACTTCCCCACCAGTTCTAATTGTACTGGGCAGTAATGCGTGTCAACAGATTTAAACAACTTTAGTTGACTCAGAAATAGCTCACAGTTGAGCTATAGAGAGGCAACAAACAAAACAACGGGAACCATGGAAGTTAAATGCATCTGTTACATGCTTGGGCATGGAATCCTTGCTTTAAAGTCACCTTGGCCTCCCATGCTACTACAGAGCAAGAGCCTTATTGCATGAGAACTTGGAGTAAAGTCATCCAGGAAAACACAAAGTTTGTGAAACATGGTGTTTCTCACCTGATTCTTTTTTGCCCTAGTGGCTGATGTGAAAGTGATCCCATTACACTTTTGTCTTTTCAAGAAACATCTGTTGAAATACAACATACCTGGAACAACTTGGGGCAGACCTCTTACTGCAGAAGAGCTCATGTCAGCAGACGCAGATTCCTTTGACTGCCTCTGAAGCTCTTTCAGCTGTGCACTACAATGGTAACTCCAACATTTTTTGCTGTGAAAGACTAATTTTGCAATTACATGTTCTGATTTAGAATTTAATTTTTAATCATTGAAATACCTGACTGTCTAAGGGTCTAAGGTTGGGGGGGTTTTTTAATTTTTTTTTTTTATTTTTAATATGATTTCTTTAAATGAAAAGGAAAAACAAGGTCCTGGCTGTGCATCATTAAATTTTAAAATTACCCTATGCAAGATACAAGATCATCATTACAGAGTACTACTACTACAGTCTCTCAGTATCCTTCAATTTCAATTAGAAATGATGTTATTCTGTGTTCACAAATCCAAAAAACTTGTAGTGTTGCTGTTTTAAGTGCTTGCAATGTTTCAATCAGAACTGTTATACATAAGGCACCTCATTTTAATACTGTGTTTTGGTGCCTCAGGTTGAAAATAATAAGTATATGATAGGATATGAACAATTTCAATTCCTTCTACATAATCTCCATCTAGTATTCAGAGATATCCTGAGGTATCCTTGTTCTGTAAATCGTTGCTTTACATTATTCTTATGGCAAGGTGCAGCTGTGATTAGCAAACTCATTTTCATCTGTTGGATTACTCCAACACAGCAGAGCTTTTATGACCTCAAATATGCATATTTTAAAAATTACATTCTGTGAAAAAAATAAGTGCTTAACATAGGTTATGGAGCAAAATATGGATTATTGTTTTAACATTTGCATTTGAAAAAAATATTAGATTCATTCGTTCATGAGGTAATATTTTCATGCTGAAAAGGTATCTTGGACTGAATGTATTTATTACCTGTGTGATGCTATGATACAGTAAACATCAATAATTTTGATTACTAATGGGAAATCATACCATAAGCCTCCTCCATCATTTCTGGATGAGCTCGCTACGTCTTGAGAAATCAGCAAGCCTGTAAATGATATTATAGCGCAGTGGGAATACAGGTAATTTCATAATAACCTGCTTAACTTAGGTACGAGTACATAATAGATACCAATTAGCCATATATCTGAATTTGTTTCTAAGGACTAAGAACAAGGTACTTTGCCACTACAATTCAAATGAAGAAAGAAAAGGCATATTACAAAGACATAAGTAGAAAAAGCTATTAGGAGGATTCAGTGATGTTTATGAATAACAAACAACTCTCTTAGTACTGCTTTCACACAAAAAAACTAAGTATAAATCCTACTATCACTAATATTGATCTTAATATTAAGCATTGCAAAAGTATCTTAAAAAAAATGGGGCCAAAAAACCCCATGGTAATTCACATTCAACTTAATAACAGGTAGTGATTTTTCTTATAAGAATTAGTCCAGAGAAAATGTCTAATCTTGATTATATTACTTTATGAATGTAACACATAGAAAATTCCATCTCCCTTATCAACTATTTAAATGCAAATATTATAAATTTTTATATCATACACCTGTTAATGCGCACACACAGACATAAAGATATTGATACACATTTTCATCACTTTTGTATGTCTCAGTAAAACTGTCTTGAATGTGGAAAACTAAGATTTTTTGTGAATGACATTACTGGTGCATTCAGGTTTTTTTTGGTGTTTGAAATAACACGACATTTTGCTCACTGTCAGAATGATATAAAAAGAATAGCATGATAACAATGCATAAAAATAACTTTTTAAATAACAATTTTTAAATAAATTTTTAACTAATGCCTGACTAGTGACTCTTCTTCAATTTTAATTTTGTGGTGATCACATTTCAAAACTTTACTGTTATTGTTTTCACTGAATTATTCTTTATCATCTGTTTCTGTGTAGAATAATGTGAAGAGTATATTCAGCTCCTACTGAATTCAGTAAAAAATCCCGACTCATACATTAACTATATAGCTCCAGCAGAGTGTGATATAAAGGACAAGAGATGAAAGATTATACTGTGTAAAACATCATCACCGAGGTGGTGAAAGGAGAATATAGGAGTTTGAAAGAAGGATCCTTAATTCCTGAAAGGCCATTTTAGTTGTATAAAATACAGAAAGATGCTTTCAAACGCTCCCGAGCCTGCAAAACAAGATAAAGGTGCTCTACTAGCATTGTTCTAGTTTTAGAGATAGCTTGGGTAAAACAAAGAAAAAAAAGAAGGAACAAACAACAAATGAAAATTTGAGCTGCTCCTTTGTGAGCTCCTCTCCACCGGCTGCAGTTCCTGCCAGGAGCCTGCTCCTGTGTGGGCTCTCTGTGGGCTGCAGCTTCTTTCAGGGCATGTCCACCTGCTCTGGCATGGGGTCCTCCATGGGCTGCAGTGTGAATATCTGCTCCACCATGGTCCTCCATAGGCTGCAGGACGACAAACTCCTTTACCATGGTCTTCTCCATGTGATGCAGGGGAAACTCTGCTCCAGGACCTGGGGCACCTCCTCCCCCTTCTTCTTCACTGACCTCGGTGTGTGCAGGGCTGCTTCATGTTTTTCTCACTCCTCTTTCACAGCTCTTGCACAGTGTTTTTTACCCTTTTTTAAATATGTCATCACTGATGGTCTCATCTTTGGGTCCTTTTTGGAGCTGACTGGAACTGGTTGTGGGGGCCAGGGGGAAGCACCCAAGCTCTTCTCACAGGGGCCACATCTGCAGCCCTCCTGCTACCAAAACCTTGCCACACTAGTCAGTCATCACAGTGTGACTTATTGTGGCATCTGTAACCTTCCGATGGATTTAGCTCAAGGTCCTAATTTTGTCCTATTTACCACTATCTTTGTCAACTTCAACTAAAAGTGAGTTGGAAGGGTGTGAAATTACAGTTACTACCTATAAAGGTAGGCATAGAGTCACTGGGCAGGTTAGAGATGATCATTACATCCAGAGAAGAGAGAGGATTTTTCAGTCTTGCAAAGCCTCTCTTCTTTTCCACACAAAACTTGTTGATAAAGGATCAAGACCTCAGGTGCCAAAAAAAAAAAAAAAAAGAAAGGTTTATTGCATATTCTATACTACAAGCTATGATACTGTTTAATTTCTGTTGTTTTATACATGCTTCCGTTTGCATAGTATTTAAGATGTTTATCTATTGAAAATAAAATATTTTATATTACTTTTCTATTTATTATATAAAATAATAAAAATATGCCGTATATAATGAATGCACTTCCCGTTGTGCATAATGGTAGAGTGTCTTATAGGAAATAAATTATGATCCCACTGGTGATGGGTATGATATTGGTGAAATATTGCATTGGTAACAGGCTCTGAAAGACTTTTCAACCAAGGACAGTTATCTGAGTTTCCTTACCAGACTTGTACTTCCACATCACAGTAAGAGGTAGAGAGTTCTTTGTTCTGGCAACAGCGTTAAAGAACAGTTCCTTGACTAGTGTAGGCAGATTTTGGGTCACAAAATCACCTTTCTATCAGAACTGTTTAATCAAGCATTCAAAAATAGAACAAGCACATAGCTGCCAAACAGTAGCTCCTACCTTCATGTTTAAGTCTTTCAAGGATATTCTGAACTAGAAATTGCCTCTAAATGTTTGTTTCACAGCCATTGATGGATTTTTACCATGAACGTGTGTAGCCTCTTTCTGGATTTCAGTGTTCTTTGCTACCCTGTGGCAATGAGTTCTGCAGTTCCCTTTATGCAGGTTGTTCTTTTTGTTTGTTTTGATAGATTTTATCTAATACTTTTGAGTTCTTTAGGAAGTACAGCAAAAAGTCATGCCTCATTTTCCTTCTCCATGACATTTATGATTTAAAAAAATCTATAAAATATTCCCCAGTTGTCTTTGCTCCAGGCTGAAAAATCCTTCCAGGTTTAATCTTTTCTTACTCAGAAGCCACTGTATATTCCTGATCATCCTTATCAGCTTTCTGTGATGTTTTATAGTTCTACTACGTTCAATTCGGAATGAGAAAACCAAGATTGCATAAAGTGTCTGAGATGTGTGTACACTGTGGATATATGCAATAGTGCAATCAACTTTCTTGAAAAAAGTTGTGGACTATGGAGTGGACTGTTTACAGTGGAATACAAAAAAGTTTGCAAAAAGCTTACCGGTCCCTGTTTCTAATGAAAAATCAAGCTAGGAGGCTAGTATTATAATACAGTTATTTATGTGTCTCTGCTAACTGTAGCTTGCAAAGCTGAAGTCTGTGTGTTAGAGCTGGGACCAATATTTAAATGTGAAATCCAGATTTTTCAGTGCTACTATCATGCAAGCCTAGAATCTCTGGTTGCAAAGTCCAGCTGATCCAGCAATTATTGTTAAATAATGAATGCTTATATGACCATCCTGTATGTCTTTTTGATAGGCAAGCTCCACATGACACATTCATTTAGTAGTGGAAAGAAAACCCAAATCATGGAGTTTCACTTCATTTTACCCTAGTGTAAACATAGTCAGATTTCTTGTCTCTGCATGTGTTCTTATAAGCCAACAAAGGCTGTTTAGAGCTAATTCGATTTCTGTTTAATCATTATTGCATAAGAATTACAATAGTCTTCCATAGTTGTCGTATTTCAGGCTTTTTTAAATTTCAGCTGCAATCACAGAACTGCTATGCCCTTCTCTTTCCCATTTATTCCAAAAGAATGGAGCACAGAACTGATAGGCACCCTATTACCTAAAGAAGTGTCAGTACTCAAAAATGTTAAAACCTGCCCTCCTGTGTCCTTTACAACTTCACAGTTTAAACTCATTTTCAGGAGGAAGGAAACTGCTGTTATCTTCAGATTAAAAGAGGCTCTCATTGATTGTTTACCTTGAACACAAAGCCTTTCCAAAGCAATTAGCAAAATATAAAAAGTAGTATCAGAAGAAAATTCAATGGCTCTGTTGGAAATGTCACACATAAGCTGTCTCATTTCTAAACTTTGCCTCTGTTTGACTCTCACAAAATAAAATGTGAAAAAATGAAGTCATTAAACTTTTAAGAATTTAATTTCACTTAAAATATGTGATTGTTAATTAGCAAATTAATTTGTTTTTTTTTTAAGTGCAGTATCTACTGGGAGGAGTATCTGGGTAATTAAACAAAAGTATTAGTATGATTTAAATTATACTTCTTCACTAATTTTTCATGCTAATTAATGTCTTCATGTAACAAGTCACTTCACCTAGATAATGTGTTGTCTGCCACAAATAGCTGCTCTCTCCCCACTGTGATGTTTAACGTACATCCTGAAGTTGAAAGATGAAATAAAGCAGAGATTAAAAAAAATTTAGAAATATATGCGAAATTAAAAACCAAATCAAAGCAAAACAAAACCAAAAAACTTTAAAGTCCCAAGAATGAGATTCAGCTCTGGATTAAGAAATGCATGCACATACATCTAGGTTTCTATAGAACAAGAGAGACCTTAGACTAGACTGAGCTTCTCTACAGAGTTGAGCATTGCCGTTTGAGACGTTCTCAGGTATTGGAGATGTGGGTGGCAGATATGAGCAGGAACTATGGGATTCCTACAGCTTTCTAGGGACTCTGTGGCATTTCAAACAGCATTAAACATGTGACAACCACAGTCACTGCAGTCATTGGAATTTAACTGATCAACGATGAATCATAGAATCACAGAATTTCTCAAGTTGGAAGGGACCCATAAGGAAAGGATCAATACTATTGTTTAAACAAGTATCTAAGCTTTTCTATGCCTTAGATGCCCTAGGAATATCTTGGTTTTCAGCTCCCTCTGCCAAAGTGTGCAGATTTTCCACAGGTTCTGTGCTATGTCTGCCAGCCCTGAATGGCAGTAACAGATACATTAAGCAGCTCAAACAGTATTAGAAACCATGCTTATGCAACTGAATCCTGTCCCAGGTATCTTTATTGTCATGAGCTGAATCTTATTGAGAGCTCTGACTAGATCTCTGTAGATCATACCAGGACCTTACACACATAATGCTCATGTAGACACTTCCATTTAGACACTTAAATTTCCACAATAATCCTAAACTGAATTCAGGCCCTTCAGTGAGACTAATGCCATTCTGCATTTCTTACCCAAACTGAAAAGAAAAACAAATGTATAACTATACTACTTCCCTGCTTTGGTTCAATGTGTTTTTAAGCCACCGTTAAGGATCTGAACAGAGATTTCTACAGCTTCTTATTTGGAATGATTTGTACTTTGAAGAAACTGTAACAGTTTCCACACTTCATCATTTTATACATTCTTGAGTTTTAAAAAGTTGAAAAAAATAAAGACCTTGGACCAATTTAGGAAACTATTCACTGGAATTTGTTGTATGAAATCTCCTGGTAAAATGCCCTCCGCAGAAATTCTTCACAAAATCTGATAGGCAGCTTCTCTGGTGTATGTGATCATTGTAAGCACAATGAGCACAAATTGGGAACAAAGTAAGTCTCAGTTCCTCTTTTCTGTTTCCCTCTAGTGAGATCTTCAACAAGGTGCGATAAATTAAGATTTCATTATCCACATCTGTAAAAAGGAAGGTTTCATTCCTAAGTACTCATGATCCCATTCCAACCGGCAAGTGTGAGCATCTAACTTATCTGTCAAAAAAACAATAATGCTTAAGATCAAGGCTCAACTATATAGGACTGCAGTGGAGAAAATTATTTTGATAACTAAAATCTGTTCCATTCAGCTGCTCTGCTCAGTTTAGGTGTTATGACTTTTCTCACTTCTGACAGTGTAAGAAGTCAATTTCTGTCAGCCACAGACTGGAAAAATGTTTCACTCTCAGTAGTCACCGTGGTTAAATTAGGCATGCGTAAAAGCTATTCAAATATGGCTTTCAGTCAAATGTAAAAAGGAAATGGAGAAAACTATCTGCAGTTTCTTATATCAATAAGGTATTCAGTGGTCTTGAAAAGAAACCCAAAAATACTCCACAAACAAAAGGACAAGAAACCACCACTGTAAAATGACTTACTGAAATGTATAGAAACACAGAATCATAGAATGTTTAGAGTTGGAAGGGACCTTGAAGATTATCTATTTCCAATCCCCCTGCTGTGTGCAGGGACACCTCTCACTAGACAAGGCTGCTCACAGTATAGGTGAAGAAAGATTCTAAAATCCAAAATCTTGGCTGTTAACTTCAATGAACGTTGTTGGGTTTTTTAGTAGAGGCTGGGAGATTACCAGTTTAATTATCAGTCATGCTGAAAAAGACTTGGTGTTACAGGGGATACCTAGAGGAATATGAGGCACTCCTGGGGCTCGCTTCTGGGAGACTGCTGCTGGTAGGGTGTACTGGGCTACGCCAGGATGGTGAGCTGCATAAGGCATACTGTGTCCAGTATTGGACTTCCCAGGTTATGGGATGAATGAGAAGAAACTGAAGAGATTTCAGACACAGGCTATCAAGTCCGTGTTTAGGGCCTCAACCATAGCCAACAAGGAGAGTCTGAGAATACTAGGTTTAATTTGATGAAGAGGAAGCTAAATGTGAGCTAATTTCGGCACCTGGAAGGGGAGATATAAAGAGGAAAACATCAAATTGTTCTGAACAGGGTTAGCAGCTGTCTGAGGGTATACGGGCTACAAGCTGTAGTTGAGGAGGTTTAAGTAAATCCTTGGGAAAAACTCTTTCTCTGGGAGGGTACTGTGGCACTAGAACTGGTAACCTCTCCTTTTCTTGGAGGTTTTCTGGCCTGAGCTAGAAAAACCAAAGGCTGAGCCAAAGTAGTGTTGGTGATAGTCCTGCTTTGAGTGGGATGCTCGACTTGACAATCTCAAGAGGTTCCTTCCAAACAACAGTTTTATGCTTGTATGAAAACAACAGATTTTTTTTTCCTTTTCCATTTCCAGATATTAAAATATTATGCTTTGTTATTTTAGTATTTGTTTTCAAAAATTTTATTTGAATAAAATAAAAATATTGAATAATAATTATTTTATTGATCTAAACTGACAAATGTGGAATCTACTTTCCACAAAACAAAAACCCCATAAGAATATTATTTATATTTGCAAAAATCAAAATATGTCAACATGTCTGAATTAAAACATTTTGGTTTGTACATCTAAACCAACAGGTGTTTTTGCTTTTGCTTGCCATGAAAGTGAGTCTAGAATGCTTATATAAACATCAAAATCTGCCTTTTAAAAAGGAACTGGAATGAATGGTGTGAGTTCCAGTTATTCCAAACACAGTTATTCTGGAAGGGAAGATTACTCTTCAACTGACAGAACACTGAATGTTTGATTCAGTCTGGCAACTGGAAGGATTTTGATTCACAACAAACCAACACAAGAGCAAACACTTCATTTTTAAGGCATAGCAAACCAAATATTTAATCTGTAAAACTCAGTAATACAGATATTGCGTCTTTAATTAAAAGAAAAAAAACAAAGAAAAACAAATTCCTGACTCTCCCTGTGGACTACATTTAAATTGTACAATGACAAGTCTTCCTACAATTTCAGAATGATCTATTTTTAGTGTTAAAAAATGTATTGAGCTAACAAAGAAACTAAAATTAAAATATGTACCATGTCTCTCTATTAAAATGGACATCTGAGAATGAATCACAGAACTATAGAACAGCCCAGGTTGGAAGGGATTTCAAAAGATCATTTGGTCCAACCTTTTGTGGGAAAGGAAGCCTTGATGACCTTAGCACCCTGTCCAATCACATCTTAGAAACCTCTAACAAAGGAGACTCTAACACATCCCTGGAGAGGTTGTTCTTACTGTAAAAAATTTCTTTCTAATATTGAAACCTCTCCCAACGCAACTTGTACCCATTGCCCCTTATCTTCTCCATGTGGCTCCTTGTGAAGAGAGAGCCTCCGTCCTTTTTGTAGCAATCTTTTAAGTAAAGAACTAAAGAAAAGAGTGTAATATTGGAAATAAGGAAAATATAAACGATCATATTGGAAAAGATAGCAGTACTGCCACAATTGTACATGTTCGTTTACTTTTCTGTCTCAAGTGCCTGCCATTTGGAGAGTGTCTTCTGAGCACAAAGCAAATTTCTCAGAAATTAGTTATTAACTCATCAATAAAGCACTTCATAAACTTCACCTAGCAGGGAAAATGTGTCAGAAATGACATACTAATTTGATTAGTACAGTTTGTGAAATGAATGACTCAAACATCCATAGATTCTGATCTGTGAGAAACCAATCTAGTTTCGAAAATAATTTTTTTAAAACATTTTCTGGTATTGTGCATGAGAAAAAGATGTGAATAGAAAGAAGCCATGGATGGGACCTTACGCAAAACAGTCTTGATTCCCAAGAAAGTAGAAAGATATGTGTTTTAAAATATTGGCCGTGTACTTTTATATGCTGCCAGTTATAGGGTTCTTTTGTTATGTATGGATGGCAGATTTTGAGTATTATAATGGATTCCAAAGTCTGCTTTGGCTTTGCTTATATCTTTTCAAATTTCCTAATCTTTGCACAAGAAGAAGAGTGTACTCCTTTGTTAAAGCAAATATAGATATACTATTAAAAAGAAATGTTCCTTTAGTGGTCAAGAGAGACAAAATTGCATATTAATAGGGAGGTCTCCCTTCCTCACTTATTTTAAGTCACAGGATAAAAGAGAGCAGGCCCACATACACTGGTTATTCTCCATGCTCCATCATTTTTCTGACTCTTCACTTTGTAGATCAGTGAAGTCAGTAAGAAACTGCACTGAGAACATGTAAGGCACCGACACCAGAGATATCCCCTTCACTTCTTAATGAATCTACGGCTGACAGAATAAAAATTGGCTTTATAATTTTGTGTTTGATGATCTGCCTCATACACAACACCAGCATTTATATCGCCTTCACAGTAAAGGTGTCCAAGAACCTTATCTTGTTTTATTTTGTCTTTTGAAGGATATGGCAAGAGAATAATAAATAGTTGAATTACCTAAACTTAGTAAGGTACATCTATTAACTGTGCCTTGTAACTGAGTCATGTGAAATTCCCAGCTGTTGCAATAACAGGCCAAGTAATGTATGAGCTCAAAATACTGTCATGCTAAATTATCATGTGTATTTAGTACATGGCAACAGCTAGACATTTCACATATATAAAATCTATCTCATAAAATAGAAAATAAAATCTATTTCACAAAGATTTGATCCTTCTGAGCAAGCAATTGTTATTTCCTCTGTCCAATAATAGCTGTGTTTCTTTATAGACATGGGCAACCAATCCTCATGATGACTTGTTTTGCATTTTCTGTGGACAAGGGGGAGAGTTTTGTAGCTCCGTTGATACATGGTAACTCATTAAGCCATGTTAAATTGATTGCTTCTAATCATCTGCTCACATTTTAATAATGTTCCGTTGTTCACCAATGGAATTTTGTGTAGCTTAGGTGTATCAGAAAGTAGAATTAAAACTTAATTACCTAGAGAAGTATATTCAAACTCATTCATATCATTTCCAAATACACACATAAACACATACACACATACAAATATACATATAGTTGTAGACACAGTAAAAGAAAGGTATTGGTATAAAGAAGTAGGTCCAGTGGAGGGCCAAAAAAAATGGTTAGGGGGCTGGAGCACCAGACATGTAATAGCAGGCTGAGATTCAGGATTGCTCAGCCTGAAAAAGTGTGTGCTATGGAAAGGTCTTATTGCTCCTCAGCTACCTCATATACCTATGGTATAAATAAGTTGGAGCCAGATGCTCAGAAGTGCAGAGCAATAGAACAGGAGGCAAAAGTCATAAGTTGTGACAAGGGAAATATCAATCTCAGGAAAAAGTCCAACGCTCACCACATATGGGTTATCAAACACTGGCATAGGTACCAAGAAATACTGTGGAATCTCCACCCTTGGAAGTATTCAAAACTCAACTGGACAAGGGCCTGAAAACCTCACCTAAGTTGGCTCTACTTTGATCAGCAGCTCATACAAGAGACCTCCAGAGGTCCCTTACAACACACATTATTCTATGTTCCAATGATTCTGTATATATATATGTATAAAATTACTAATTTCTGAGCAACTCTCCTTCCTTTTCATGCTTCCTTCTCTTTTACCTTTTCTATATTTTAAGCTTAGATTTTAATTTGGGGAGAGTTATCTCAACTTCACTATGTTTGCTATGTTTGTAACGGCTAACTGAAAAAAATGTTTCACATAACAGTTCTCTTTTGTAATATCCATCCTAGCTAAGTTGTCAAAAAGTAAACATTCATGGTTACTGATTAAATTAGGTGCCAATTAGAGCTGACTGACAGGTTGTGGCCTGTTTGGGTCTATAGAATTTAAGATAACAAACCACTACCTCCCACTTATTGCTGCCTTCCAAAAATCAAAACTTGTCTACTGTACTAAGCTGATATATGTTTCCACAGCTTGGGTGAAAATTTGTAACTGAATGATCATATTGCAGCTGGTCTGTTGATTCTCATTCTTGTTTGACTCTGCTTGCTTTTTTTCATTTTCCACCATAAATATGAGGCTCAGTTTTTAATAGCGATTTTCTGGCCACTAGTGCAAAAAGGCCATAACTTCGGCTGTTTAATGACACCATTTCTCTTGCATTTCTATCATTTGTGATCTCTAAGACTTGCCACTGTGTCACAACTAGAACTTTCAGTTTCTCAAGAAGAAAGCAGTGAAGAAAAGAAGAAAAAAACCCTAGACATTCCTGTAATTTGTTTGTATTTCCATAAAATATTACGTAACGAAGAGACTACTAGTGGTTATGACACAGATTCAAAGTGCAGGGATGGAGCTAAAGGATTTGCAATTAAAAGCATAACTTTTGTTATCATCTAATGTGGCCCTGAAATTTACCAGTCCAAATATTCTAGCAACGTATCCGTTTTCCTTTTCTTTTGCAACAACAGCAGAAATGAACTCACAGTCATTAGCAAAATAGAAGTCAATGTCTTGTTTACACAAAGATTATTGTTCAAAACTGTTTCTGAAAAGTAATTATGCACTTAACACTTGGAAGAAATCCTCATCATTCGGAAAACTGCAGTGATGTGATCCTTTCAGTAAAATTGGGTTTGATAATCTGCTGCCACTTGCACACCACCTCCCTCTTCTTCCCATGTCTGAGGAATAATGGTGTTTGGCAGCCTGAGCTGGCATGCTGTGTGGTGACCTGGCCCCGTATTTAATGGAATAGAGGGCTGTTGTTCCTGCAAACCCCCGGGAGGAAATTCAACTGGGGATAAGTTGTATCTTTGCATGTAACAGCTCCATGCTGTTCAATCTCACCACTTTTTCAATTAAAGAGTGATTTTGCTAGGATTTTGCCAGTGGCAATGAGGCAGCTGGCAAATGTCTGTTACCCCTGGGTGCTTCCAAATATTGTATCTTCCAGCCCATGGGATATAGCAAATTGTGTGATTTGATATCATGTCTCAAAATACAGGCTCCGGAAGATGCTAGTGCTGAGACTATATCAAAATGTCAGACAATTAGGTTTTTCTGTTATGTGTGCAGAGTAAGTCCCTTAAGTACCAAAAGATGTTCTGATGAAAAATAGGGCCAGCACCCATGTGGCTGTGTCTAACAAATTACTTACCCTTCCTCTCTGTTTTATTGTGGTAACTCAATCAAATAAAACTCATCAAGCTGGCCAAAATTGAAACACACATGAAGAAGAACATACGTATTGTTGTGCTGTGGCTTTCTGCACACGTTACCAAGCCCTTCACTGACATTAATCATTTTAATCTGGTTCTTGAATAACTGGCCATTGAGTCTGCCTCTTTGAATTTACAGATTTAATCTCCTAAGGAAAATGGCTCCTTCAGGAACTTTAAACCTGAAAAACGATACCTATATTCTCTACTATATTGATCTCAGAAACATTTGTGTAAAAGTCTGATTTCCTTTGTGTACTTCCTCTACACCATTAGAAGGAGTCTTACAAGAGTTTGAAACTTACTTAGTTGTTACTAAATCCCTTATAAGGTCTTTGTTGCCGGATCTGCCTGACATAATACTTCATATATCCAGAATCTGACTCCATTGGGTAACTACTCAGGCTGTTGTGGCAATAGATGTTTGCCCCCCAACTCTGCAATGGCTGCACATGGCTTTCTCTTGCCAATTCAAAGGCAAACAAGAGACAGATATGTGCATATACCAGTGTCATTGTTCTGCAAATGCAAACCTTTGCCTTTGTTATTTGATGAGAGTCACGCTAAGACTATTAACCTCTACAGTCAAGTATCTGACCTCTGAACATGTAATGTAAAACCTCATTCTTCAGAGCAAGTGTATAATACTCTAACATAAGAGAGTATGCTTTTTTATCACAGAGCCTTTATCTTCCCTCCTGACATACATGAATGAAATGACTTTTATAATAAAGCTGCTTCTTTATATTATATCATTATTTCTATCAGTGTCAAAAACTTTCCAGTTCTGCTACTCTGATTGCCTCAGTCTTGACCAATGGCTTTCACTGGCATAGGCCATTTACACAATATGTTAGGCATTGTTTCTTTTTGACAGTTAGTAACATGCTACTATCGAATTCTGAGGGTCCTCTTAACTCTATAATCCAGTGCGCTGTAAAGAAAACCACAAATTTTCTGAAGAAATTTATGAATATGATTTCTTAAAATTTACTACTCATCAGGCTGCTGTTACTTCACCTAATTGTATTACCTATGCATCCTCTTTGCACAATAGCATGGGGTCATACAAGTGAGTACATTATTCAGTTTTCATCTTGCATATGTTTGAAATTGCTCTGTATGTCCATTAACAGCTCAAATGAATGGAAATAGCGAATCAATTCCCACTCTTCTTTTCTTCTGAAAAAAGAGTGATAATGACCCCATCGTGCTTCCAATCACTACACATTTTACAAGCCAATTATTTCAAGACATTAAAGTCTTGAATTTGAATTAACTTACACCAACATTTGTCCCTTAACTTATTATTATATGGTGCATTTTCAGATGAATTACAAAATATCACAATAAGAAAGAGCACTATGTGAATGTTTACATGAGGAGCAGAAAAACAAACTAAGAAAACCCTCAGGTATTCTTATTAAAGTGGGGGAAGGGAGTTAATATAGACAGAATGGAGCTCCCTGAACTGGAATTTGACCAAGCTAAAAGGATTAACAGTCTTCCTTGACCAGAAGCGTACCAAGGGAACTTTAACAAGGAGACGCATCTGGCAAACAGGCAGCGTGGAGGCCAAATAATACCATCCTTCATCAGCTCTTAAAATTCCACAGACCTTAAGAGTGTGGCTAGAAGAGTTTCTACTAGTGATATTTCACAGTGCAGCAATAGAATGACTGGAGTTATGAGGCCAGAGATAAATCACATTGATGGTCTTATTGAAACAGCCGTGCCTGGAAGGGAGGTGTAGTCTCTTCCCCAGACACAAAGAAAGCGAGCTGATGCAAGAAGCAAAAACTCTTGTGCTCTGGGGACATTTAAACCTGCCTTTGAACAATGATTCTTCTCATGAGGGGAATATGCCTTAATTATGAAAAAAGGATTTTCAGAGGAGGCGATACGAATTAAATTTCCTTTAGTATTTGTGTTTATCTGCATGGACATGTTTCTCCAGTCAAGAAAATCTCAATGTCAAATTTGTATGTATAAAAATGGACCGTAAGTATAGCGAAACTCTTGTTTTCTTGTCTCAATTCCAAGAAAATCAAACAATTTTCCACTCTAAATGTCAGTTAGTTTCTACCTCATCTCTCTGATTAAATAATGTTTTAGTTTTTAAAAAAGAAAGAAAAAGAAAAGGAAAAAAGGGAGGAAAAAGCATATTAAGCATTTTGGAAGTGGAATTTACTCATCAAGGGAAAAGAAGTTTAAGCCCTGTGTGAGTTCTTTGTTTAAATTCAGTACAGCCTTCTTTTCTTTTTTTCTTTTTTTTTTTCCTGTTTTCTTCTGGTGGTTTTTTTTTTGTGTTTTTTTTTTTTTTTTTTTAATATTCTTTAGACTTCTGTGAAAGGTCGCCATATGGAGATAAAAGAGCAGATGAAATAAAAAGCAATAAGAAAAAACAATAAAATCGTCATTGTTTTCTTGACCTTTTTCAAATGCGTTCATCATAGAGTATATGGTAAATCTTGTTAGAGCTTTGAAGCTACTGTTGTTCTGAGTGGAATGATCTCTAGCATCCACTTACCAACGGCCCTTCCTGGCAAGGTCAGATAATAAGAGGTCTCTCTCTGAACTGAAACTCTAAGTAAACAGTGACTCAAGACAGGGGTTGTTTACTCTTTATTTTTCACTCTCTGGCAGAGATAACACAGGCTAGGCCAATTTCTATGCTACTGTTACTAAGCTTTGTGTGAAGTTATCATGATAACACACAAAAAGAACAAATGTTACATTTCTCAGCTGTGTGGCACACACTGGGAGGAAAGGGCAGAAGGCAAGGAAGAAGCTTCTTTTCTGAAGGAGGCATCCTTCCACTAGCTTCATAAATGTAGCAAAAGAGTCCAGTCCCCACGTATTACAAGATGTTATGTATCACTAAGTTAAAGATGTGCTCATGTGTTAGTGACGCTTACTGTAGTTTCTAAACAGAAATATTTGGCTCTCTGTCCTTTCAGAGGGAGCTACAACAAGAGGCATGTGCTCTTTTCCTGTTGTTTTACCAGAGCTGGCTAATCCTTCCTAGTAAGCATACTTTGATTAAATATGAATTTTCTTCTCAGATCTCTTCCGACATTGATTTTGTTAGTGTTTCTGTTTCATGCAGCTTGTCTTTTAAACAGAAAACACTTTTACTTGCTATTGTCTATATGAGCTATATTTTCTAGAGTATCAACTCTGAGGTTAGACATGACTTCAGAATAATTTACTGCTTGCTATGTATAGAGAAGATTTTGAGGACAATTTGGAGAAAAGAGGTGCTATTATCATCATATGTGCAGAGCTGCAAAACCATTTTTGATAAAAATAAACTTTTTTGGAAATGAAATAGCACAAAATCCATGTAGCCGACATCTTTTTTATTATTTCTCTGAGACACTCCAGCTTCTTTCAAGCCTAGTCGGGTGGAAGGTTCTCTCTTTTAATGTGTTTGGAATGGCTTAATTCCATGATGTGATAAAGGCTACAGGAAAATCACTCTAAGATGTGAAAATCTCAGAGATACATTTCAGTATGCAGCTCCTACCTTTGATCTGTGCTGAATGTTTTCATGGTTGAAATTGGAAACTAGAGATTTGCCAGGGGTTGCAGAGGAAGGAAAGTTGTTGATAAGAGTATTTTTGCTCTCTGGAGATCTTTATCAAAATCTGTTCTTAATTAAACTCACATAATGTTTCTTGTTGTATTTCCTCCATTGGTACTTTATGATGTCACTCAAGCACTTCAAATTTATCATACATCAACAAGAACCCCCAAGAATACGCCTATTAATTCAAAATATACTCACATACTGCATGCTTATTGCAATTTATAGTGAGGTAGAAATTCCAAACTTTTCACTCATAACCTCTTTCCCATTAGTAGAGATCCTTCTTATTGTCACTGTCTTGCTTACTTTCTAACTGACCCTTCCAATAGGATTAAGCTGTTCAGGATCTGGCATCTTGCAGAAGGTGGTTGTCTGGCCTTCATTTATGATTACCATAGATGATTACACTTGACAGAAGAGCTTGAGCAAATGAATGCCATAGTTGTATCTGCTGTTACTCATATTTTTTAACACAGTGAAAAGGAGGTAGAAATACCCAAGAGACAGGACACTGAACTTGGGATCTAGTCTTCATTTAGCACATGATCTGCAGTGCAACAATGAGCAAGCTGGGTCACCTATCAGCAAGCTCTGTCAGATCAGCAAAGTTTCCGATCGTATGTCTGTGTGCTTCCCATGGCAAAGGGGAGCTGAAACTGGAGTGAAACAGTGTATTCTCACGGCATAGGTAATTCATAATAGTAAAATAATAGTGGCTGACCTTTTTGATTTGGGCATTAAAAGTGTCTGATGGCTGTCAATCATTAGAAGAAGCCTTTAGTATGTTATATCCAAGCCAGCTCTCTCTGAATACAAATTAGTAGCAGCTCCAAAAAATCAATGAAGGTGCTTTGGTTATAACATTATCCACATTTATTTTACCCTTTTATGGAGAGAAAAGAATGATCAGGGATAAATGGCATTTTATAAATCAACTACGGATCAGAGTGTCCTGCCAGATAAGTTAATTATATAATTTACAGTTTTATACTTTTGTATTGCAAGGAGTCTGTGGAGCGATTCCAGCTAAGGAAACTACACCACCATCTTTCATTACCTCCTGTATTTCTAGTTGTCACATTAGAAGATGAAGGATGGATTGTTCATTCAAAAAGCCTCTCCAAAGAGGACTTCCATACAAATTACAGGAACCTTTTATAAATGTGTCTGCTCCTGTTCTCATGCAACTCTATGATAAATCCCTTTAACTTCTGTTGTACAAGAGAAGATTTGGCACTTTATAGTATTTTCAGATTCTTTTTTGCTGCTTCTGGGGGTCACAGAGACCTGCACTAGTACTGAATCACTGTACTTGTCAAAAATTAGGTTGCTTAAAACAAATTTATGTGCTTTCGAACTGGACTACCTACAAACTTGTGATTTGAAACAGCTTTATTCTCCCTGCTGCCACCAGTCACAGATTTTTACTTTAAAAGGTAACTATTTTATCTGATTTACTTCAAATGTGAAACAAGCCAGCTTTTACATCTAGAGATTCATTAAATGAGTTTTCTGTGATTTCTTTATAAGGCATAAAAATATAAGTATTCAATATCACCATCTAAATGGTTCTGGTATAAGAAAACTGTAAGAAACCAGTCCAGTACAAAAAGATCACATTTTTTCAGCATTTTGTTTGTTGTGTTTAGCCCCTATTAGTCTTTGCAGTAGTTCATAATGGGAACATATGGAATCATATAACTGAAACAGAAGTCACTGGAAAATTATTTTCCATCCAATTTTTCTGATCACAGCCTTTCTCTTCCACAGTTTAATCTTTGTCAGCTACACCAGGTTCATGAAATCAAATGTAGATTCTCATTTCAAAGATGGAGTCTTTGCTATGGTTACAGTACGCTATTCAGCAGCTGGTGACACTTCCCATTTTTGATATTCAGTATGGGGGGAAGAGTCATCAGATCTTTTCCCACTTCCCTGCCTGAGCTGCCACGTTCAACAACCTCCTATAGTTTGCTGCAATGAGTTGCAAATGTTTCTTCAGGCAGGATGTGTCTCACTGTAATGAGCTTCACATAAATATATAGTGGGGTAGGTAAAACACAGCCTGGAATTTAGTTGTTACCTTATGTCACAACCTAACTTGTGACTTTTCCCAGTTCTTTACCTGTCTCCCCCATACTTCCTTTTGGAAAACCCAGGCTTTTCTCTCCATTTCTGCCAACCACCAGTGCCAAGATGCACTATCTCATTTCCCTGCTTTAATGTTAAAGGATCTGATTTTGCAAATCTTATGCGTATGTTTTCTTTATTATACATGTAGACTCACTGACTTCATTAGGAATAGAGGGGACCAGTAAAGAACTACCAGGAGCAAGTCCACTTTTATACAGAAAAATCACCAAGTCCAAAACAAAACACATTTGTATTAAAAGAAAAAAATGGCTAGCTTTTAAAACACACAGTTTTTAAACAATATTGTTATTGATTTTATATGAGCTTCTAGCTAAATATTTAATATGTTTGGTTTGGTTTCTTTCTAAACAGGTAATGTTTAAAATATGGAATTAACGAATGAAGGAACATAAGTGAATTATTACTTGGTTAATAAGAACTTTTAAACGAAATACCACTTCTTTCCCCAAACACTTCAGTCTTTCCTTTTCCTTGAACCTGCTTCCAATCATTTACTGAATGTTTGCGTATATACAAATGAAAAGGTAACATATTTTCAGTGATAAATGCAAAGCATTGTCCTAACATAGTCTGATGACACCCACACCACTCTGTATCTCACCTTTCAGAAAGTGAACGGGCTAAGGCATGAAGTAAAAAATGGCTAGAGAGGTTCTAATTTACATCAGTAGGTTCTCTGGGTAATGTGCAATGGGATACCCAAATAAAATAAGCAGTACAGTGGGTCAGCCTGAACATTCAGCATTATAGCAAAGTATTGTTCTTAAGCCTGATGAAGTATCTTGCAGAAAATGAACTGTATTAGTTGAGAAGGTAAGTGAACTTTATGCAGAAGTTAGGATGTGCAATGCGACCTTCTTAATAGCAGTAGATAAACCAGAAAGGCAGCCTAAGAAACTAATATGACAGTTTAATATTGTGGAAAATTCATTACACACAGTGAAGTAGGTATGATGGGAAAGTGAAGAGGCACAGAGAACTTTCTGCTCTGAAGTTGAAGGCAATCAGGCAAAAAGATTTTTCTGTCACACAGTAGATTTTTTTACTGTCAGGCAGCAGATTTTTCAATATACAGCATAATGTTTTGTGTATAAACTTTGATTTGTTAGAAGTGTCAGTGGTCTGAAGTGCAGATGACCTCCCCTATCTTGACTGAGCAGGTTAGTTCCTGAGGACAAAGCCTTGGAAGTGTTACTACAGTTCCCTTACTCCTTTGTGTAATGCCTTTTAAGTTAAATTTCAAGTGGTCTGGCCTGTGGTACAGACCATTTATTCAAAAGATAATTACTCAGTCTTTCCACTCACTAAAAAGGGAGATTTCTTTTTTGTATACTATTCTCTGCTTGCTCACACTGTTTTGCTAAGGTGACCAACGTGCATATACCTTTTACTGAAAGCAAATAAGTTTCTACAAACTCACAGAAGGACTCATTAGCTTCCTGGTAGAGACAATTAACATTAAAATTTAGTCATTTGAAGTGAAATCCAGAATTCTTTGAAAGAAACAGTAACTTCCATTGATATTAGCTGAGTCAGGTCTTCAAGCTTCTTAGAACAAACTCCTGGGCCAAGCTTTCACTTAGGGTATGATCTTTCACTGTAGCCCTTTCTATAAATGAGCTTTGGTGCCCAAATTCTTCATTCTGAAATATGAAACATAGACGCACTCTGGACTAGCAGGGTTTAAAATCCTCCCATTCCTTACTCTCATCAAAGTATATCAGTATTTTATTTCTATCTGGAAAAGAACATCTAGAAGCAATGGTGACTGAGCATCTCTAGAAAGAAAAGTGAGGTACTGTTTTTCTTATCATTTCAAAAATTTGGCTGGAGTTCTCTCAGGATAGGCCCATACAATCTTACTAGCATGAACATTGACTAATCACCCTGGCTTCCCTTTCCAAAATCCTGAGATTTAAACTTTCCTTCCCCATTCTCTAGACTAGAATAATGTTATCCATTACTTTCTCTCTTTCTCTGTCTCCATATAACCAGCTGGTATGATAGAGGAGATGGACTTACTATGATGATTAATTTATATTATATTTTCTTGGGTAATAGATCAATAGGATTTTCCTGAAAATAAATCAGGATATTTCACCACATTCCCTAACTAGTTTAATTTAATCTTCGGGCAGCTTGGATTGTATAGCTTTTGCTTCAGTTTAATTTCAGAAAGGCCTTGTAATATTCACAGAAACATGTAAGTGCCAGGCCTGACTTATGATCTATACCTGCGATATAGACCTCTAAATCCTGTGTCAGTTCCAAAACAGACGGCTCACTCTTTTCACTCTTTCTCCTTCTAACACTCATGCAGAACATTCATTTACTTGAATGATGAGCCCTCTATAGTTCTTCTTAAGGCTTAATTCTCCCTGGCTGTAGATTTTTAAGTTTAATGAAGAGATGGATCATAGTCAAGATAGATCCAGTTAGGAAGTTGCTAACTTTTTTCATCTGATGCAATAAGGTGAAAACCCTGTTATTTAGCAAGGGCAATTTTAGAGGGAGAAAAGAAATATTCTAGGTGGAGAAAACAATTTGAAATAAACAGGCAAATGGTTCTTGCAATGGTGTAGTTGCTTTCTATATCTCTTATCTTCTTTTTCAACATCCTTCAAGTTTAATATTTATTCATGCTTTGCCACTACCTTATTTTTGTATTTTTACAAATAAAAATCTGTGTTGAATGTCAATAGTTTGGTCAACAACAAGCATTTTTTAAAAATATATCTGTTTATCATATAAGATGTTTGCAGTAAGACTAATAAAGATTTTCTAAATTGTTTCTAGACTCACTCTTGAAAAACTGATCAGGTTTATAAATTATAAATTCAGTTCTTGGACTTATTTCTATTATTAGTACATATGAGAACATTTGCATGCAGACTTGCTGCTGATTATTCGTAATAATTGATAGCTGTTTTATAGAAATTCTTCTCTTAAGCACTCTTAAGCACTCAGTTGCATTGTACCTTCAGGCATAAGTAAATAACTCTGACTAGCCAGTGACTGCAGTAAAAGGAGATACATAAATGAGCGCAAAGAAAGCTCCTAGTCCTCAGCAACCAGAAAGCAGAATGGGTTATGGAAAGACATATGATAAATTGTCTGCATTCTGATTTTCAGACCTTTGAGAATAAAAGGTTTCATTTTCTGAAATGCAGAGCTTTTCAGCTGTATTTACATGAACTATGTTGACAAGAAGTGATCATCTGGGTTATTCACTTCGTGTTGTTTAATGTCATGTTCTATCATACACAAATATGACAGTCTAATCATATTCGAAAGTGATGTTAGACTGCTTACAAGAGAACTCTTAGAAATACACTAAGACAGTAGAGCTAGTGTAAATATGGAGCCAAAGCTCAGTTATGCTTGGAGAAAGAATATGAACTGTTTCCATGTGGCATTAGTTCTCTTTTTAAATGGTTCCCTTTTATCTATACTTGCAGCTTCACTTCTACTCATTGGTTACGAGCATTTGAAGTCTTGCAACAAGAGCTTACAAAAAGCAGGCTTCCAGAAAATAAGTAAGAATTACACCGTTTCCACTGGAACTGGTAATGAGAGCATTATGACCATTCAGTATTCACAAAAACATTTGCAACACTAGGACTTCAAACATTGACACCAAATATTCTGGTTCAATCTTCCAATCAAGAAAAAGAAAAATCTATTGAACTACCAGTAAACACCTTTACATTTACTTCTATCCATTTCCTCCTGTAGTACTCAAAATGTAAAAGGAATTATCTTGCACACATTCAATTGGTATTTTTAGGAAACTGTGATCTACTTGCAGATATGTCAGCCTAAAAATGGGTTACACATGTCAAATGAATTATTCATTGTAAATTACCCATTTACCTCTGCAGTTAGCAAAACCAATATCCAATTCAAGAGAACATGCTTTTCCAAATGCATCAACAGTTCATAGACACAAACCCTAGAGTCTATGCTCACCTCTAATCAGGAGTCATTAATGCTAGGTCAAAAGTGGTAAATGAGGTTGGCAAAATTATAGGCTTAATAATAAGTATGATATTAATATGGGTGATTTTTATCTTAATTGGTTTTAAAAATTAATTGGGTGTTAGCAAAAGCTGGCAAAAAGCATTTAATTTAAATCAGACAATTAAAAGTCCCAGAAGATTTGTGGCTGATAATATTAACCAATGTTTAAAAGATTAAATTTTAGTTTCAGAACCTGAATTGTTTTGTAATATGCAGGTGAATCATTATCTTCTGGTAGTAGCAAGCCTAATGCATACTGTCAATAGATAATCTGATGTTCATCCTCATTATTAAATTCCCTATTTTAAATTTATTATTTTTTCTTGTAAGTTTGGTGCAGTATTTCATTTTATAGCTATCATTATTAAAAAAAAAAAAAAGTCAGCATACCAAACATAAGATTTTAGCATTCAATATTTTGTATATGAGATAAAGAAGTGTTATTTACACATCAAATCTTACAAACCTTTAAAAAACTTTCTATAGTTTCCTGAGTGTGACATTTTAGGGGAAGATTTTTCAGAATATCAGTGAAGGAGTGTTTTCACTTATTTTGAAAGATATTGCATTTATAATGATCTTTCTACTAATCATTTGGAAATGTAGCTTGTTGTCAACTTTATGCATCTTCAGTGATGTATGTTACCCAAAAGTGATTGTTGTCACTGGTTTTTGAACTCTGAGACTATTATTATCAGCAAGTATTCACTTGTTGTATTTGTGGTAGTAGTAGATGAGCAGCAGCCCTGACCATAGGGAGTTTCTTAAAGGTAACACTGAGTAGTCTGGAACCAAGTGGTGTTCAAACCTAAGTAAGCAGAGATTTCTGGGAAGACAGCAAAAACAGTACACGCTACCTTTTGTCTCATAATTTACAGAATATCCCCTAGCACAGGTATTCTCACTGGCTTGCTGAATAGAAAATACTGTCCTGCAGTCTTATGCATTGGTATAGCATAGCAAAGCTGAAAGTGTATACATACTGCCTGAGTTAGAATATAGATAAAGTTTAGATGTGTGTAAGCAATACAACAAATCAGACTGCTATATTTTTTGTGACATATCAAAAGCTCTCTTGGCATCTACTTGGACAGCAGTTCAGGAAAGCATGCTCAGGGGACCCACTTTTACAGAACTAGAGAATTAATACAAACTGGTGCAGGTATTTCTCTCTCTAAGAATTTCCAGAATTTGATCTAGTGACCATGTGGAGAACCCAGAGGACTGGGCTAACATAAAGTATAACCAGGGTTACTTTTTCTCAAAAGTTCTGCAAAAAGAAGCAATGCCCAACTTTTGTGTGTCTGCCACTAACTTATCCATAGGAGAGGAGTGTTCCCTAGCCTCTTCAGATTCTGAAGAAACTTGAATCCATGACTTGCACATCAAGAAGATTGATCTAGTTACCACTAGAGTATGGTAAAATTATGGAGATTTTTGAGTACAGCTTTTATCCATCCTGGAAAAGCAAGGCCATGATGTAGTCAAGGAGGCAAGAATCAGTGGAGTTCAAAGGCAGCAAAAAAGGAAGACAAAATGTGGTTGGAAACCTCTGGCCTGGATACTTCCACACCCCACACCCTCCGACCCCATTATGTACTTCATATTATGCTTTGACAACATAAGCCTTGAAAATACAGGCATGAGATGGCACCAGGGTTATAAACAGAAAAAAAGGCTCATTATTGGTCACTGAAGGAATGCAACCAGTAGAACTGGCTTCAGGGCATAAGAAAGATGAAACAGAAAATTTATTCAGCATATATAAATCTTCCTGTATGTGGTGAAAACACAAAGGAGTTTACAAGAACTGTAAAAGACAGCTACAGCCCCTACAAGAAAGGTAACAAAGGAAAACCAGACAGAGACAAATTACTCTGCCTTTTCTCCCCTGTGTAAGGATGCCACCCCTAACTAATGCCATTATTTATATGCTGGGTCCACCCTTATATCTTACATAGCTCTGCTTTTTGATTTGCTGTTCCCCACATTTTACCACTGCAAACTCATCTCCCTGTGTAAAGGATTATCTTTTACTGTATCATTTGGCGAAGCAAACTGGAATTTTAAAGTGTGTGTCTGTGTGTTTCAATCCCTAGCCTTCCCACATCACAGGGCGATCAATAATGCAGCAATAAGTCAAAGCAAATGACACAGCAACAGATAACTGCTGCGTAAAGACAGACATTCCTGAGGAATGGAATATGTAATTTTTCAAATTACTTCTTCAGCATCTCCATAGGTGTTGTGCTGGAGTCCCGTGAGGCTACCAAGAAAGGTAACTAACTCAGAGAAATAAGTCCAATATCAGTAAACTCTTGTTTATATTAATGGATAAGCATCATCAAAATATTTAGAAATCCAAAAATGAAAAAGCCTGAAACCACTGAACTTGGCTACATGGAAGTCTGCACTACTCAGTGGACCTTCCAGTGGACTATCCTACAAAACAATACAGGGAAAAAAACAAACCACAAAAAAATCCACTGGATACAAAGCCATCATTCATTTTCGCTCAGCGAGCGATCCTTCTTCAAGACCTGAGTGCTATGCCTTAAAATTATTTGGTTGCTTGCTTTATTGCTTGGGAAAGCATCTTCAGAACTGAATAAATGGCTTTGATTTTGTTTTCAATTGTGGAGTTTGCTCTAATTTATTTGAAGTTATTAAAAAATCAGGTTGCATATTTATAACTGCATTATTTTTGAACAAATTTTAAAATCTACAAACATATCCCTCAAAAAAATGGTCTTTCAACTATGCAATGGTCTTTGCATAGTTTATTCATATCGAAGGTATAAAAGAAGTCCTTTTTATCCTTACTTCTGAAAGAAGAAAAGGAAAATCAAATCAAAAAGAACGAAAGAAGAAAAAAAAGTAAGTAAAAAATGAACATTCATATTTCAGTAAGGTTTCTAAGTTTTGAGTTTCGCGTAGGTCTGAGGAATATCAGAATGGCTGAGCTTTTATGGATTCACTATGAGTGTTTGTTTTCAAGCCTCCACAGCCTTTCAATGAAATCTATGACAAGCTCTTTGTGTCTAAAGAAATTCAAAACCCTTATGAGATTCCCTGAGCAGCCCAAAGATCTCATCAGAAGATATTGGTGTAGTATGTAGAAGAGTCTGAAGAATTATGCTTTAAAGTTTTTGTTGTTGGTGGTGCTTTTTTGGGGTTTTGGGGGTTTTGTTTGTTTATTTTTGTGGGGGTTTGTTGTTTGTTTTTTTTTTCTTTTCCCCAGAGATTGCAGCTTCTTCCTTTCTCTGTCTTTCATTATCAAATAAGTTTTGGGCTTGTCTGTTTTTTGGGCCGGGCAATTTCTGAGATGATTCCAGTTCCTCATGGTGCAAAATTTTATTCAAAAAGGTGACTTGCCTCTTCTGTATTCTTCCTGATCAATATCTGAACCTTTGTGGTGCATTCAGAATAACTGAGATTATAGAAAAGGAAAGAAACCTCTAGAATGGCTCTGCTAGTGTTTGCAAGCCCAGATGGAAATGGAAAAATATGCCAATAAATATGTCACCTGTAAATATTTCTGGTTCATTTACTATCTTTCTGTTTAGTGCCTTCCATTAAATTCTTTGATCTACTTATTTTGCCCGAATAGCTGATTGCGTTATTGTTTCATTTTTGACTTTTGCAACTGGCTTCCTAGAGAGGTGTCCAGAACTGCTTTTGATCAGCACCATGGACAGAGCCCCCCCCTTCCCCCCCAATTAACCGTTCTATCTGCCATCCAGCAATTCGATGAGTGGTGGAACCAACAAGGCTAGTTTCCTAACACTACAGGGTTTCTCTCACTAGAAGCTGAAGTTCCACTTCTCCACCCAAGAAACAGTTCTCAAGTAATATGAAGAAGATGATGTTTTTGAGGCTTCTCTGCCAAATCTGCCAATGGGCTTAAAACCAGGCACACACAGGAACAGAGCACACAGGTAGTGCAAGGCAACAGCATGGTTGCTGGAGGTTTCTTTCCTTAGACTTAATTTTTTAAAACACAAAGTATTACCACTGTAATAATAATAATAAAAAAAAAAATCCAGGAAGCAAATGCAAGTTGTGAAGTTTCTTAGTTTTTTGGTCAAAGAATTAATTGAGTATGAGGATCACCAAGTGCTTTATTAAATTCATGCTAATTACTTCTCTTTAAAAGGTAGAGGAGGAAGTCAAAACTGTGTTGCTCACTGCCCAGGTGAACTGAGTCTGTGTCTAGTTTTAGGAAAAAAAAAATCAGTAATAAAAGGAGATTCAAAGATGTGTGGATCAATACACAACAGAACTTCTCAGTCATGTCTGAATGAGGCATAACATGAACTTGGATCTCACCATTTATTCTCACATTTCTAAATAAGTATTATGAGTTACTCTATGACCATACTCTTAATTTTTCAAAATTCTTTTTTTCAAAAAATATAATGAAAAAAACCCCAAATAACCCAAATATGAAATGATTGTGGAAAAAGTGGAAAAAAACCTCATCAACATTTTGTATTTAAAGACAAATATCTTTGTTCACAAGATTTTATTGCTAAACATTTCCTGATTATGTCTGTATTGTGTACAGAGATGCATGCAGCTCTGCGTATTTAAGTGATTGTAGCATGAAAGTCATGAACATTCCTCATGTATTCCTGAGGCCACAGGACTGCCAGAGCTTTCAGCTGTGTCTTTCTCTGAAAAAGTGGATATCAAAGGCCCCAATAGGTTTTATATGTAGATTAGCTAGATAGTAGATCATTTGGAAAAAAGGAAATTGTGAATGAATAAAAGAGACATAATGAAACAGTCTTCCACTTCTCCCCGACTACAGTGTCTTGTCTGTCAGGCTTTTTCTCATTCCAGTAATTCCAGGCTGCAATAAATGCCACAACATTTATCCTGTGTCCCTAGGGAAAGTCTCACTCTTTTTGTCATCTCTCAAGCTTGGCCTTTCAGATGTCTTTTAGTCTGTTATACCTTTACTGCTTTGTTTCCCTGACTGTTTTCTTTCTGCCCCACCCTTTCATTTTCCAGGAAACTCCTGTTTACAGGTAACACCAGTCTGAACTGCCCTCCCAGCACCCTCCTTGCTCAAGAATTCACCAGCCAGCAGAAGACAAACAATAATCTTCTTTCCTACAAACCACCAACAACTTTTTGAAGGACCACAGCACAGGTGAGAGACAAGTAAACCTAAAACCTGTCCATCATTTATCTTCTCATCTTTTGTCTTTTCACAAATCAGATTTTGCACACATTGCCATGACCTTGTTGTGCACACATGTGCACAATGAGTTTGGAATGTCATTCTTCTATTTTTTTCTTTCATTTCTACCCAATTAAATTGAGAAGACATAAAAAAGAACAGAATGTAGTTCAAAATGCCTCATATTTCACAGGTAAGTTTCAAGCTAAATGTAAATTAAATGTTATTGTTTTCCAATTGCTGTCAAGAGATGCCTAATTTGATCCACAGTAATAAAAACATTGACAGCTTCTTTAGTGATGTTCCTGGAAAGTGATGAAAACTGTATTCAGTATTTCATCATGTGTTAAAGATAAATCAAGTGCAGAATATTTTTCATTTGATCACCTTTCCCACATTAATAAAATTACACATCTGCTTACACCTTCACCATGCTACTGATGAATCACATTGGTCTCCTTTAAAGACCGTAATCACTGGTGACAAAGGAAAAGCCAATTGTTATAAAATAAAAAATAAGGTAAAAACAAATATTCTTTGTTTTCTTCACTTCTACGATTCTTTATCCCATGAATAAATGCTGTTATTGAACACCAGTATTGATTATTCTTATTTAATAAATAAAAGATGAATTCACATAGTCAAGAAGTACTTCTGTTAAAAGATGCTGTTGACTGTATCTCTCACAGCAAAAGTTCACACTGTGGTGCTCAGGAGTCTGCCCAAGGGACTCGATGTTTTAATTATCAGTGAAGATGCCTGTTCCCTATACATGCAGAGCATGAGAAATGTCAATGAAATTTTGCCTGTGTAGGTATGCAGATAAGTATGTGATTTAGGCAAAATCGGAAAGGAAAGAACTGCAGAGAATTGCCATGAATAACCCATGTGTTTTTATACATCCTTAAAAGCCTAAATGGTTGAAGCCCATATCAGAGAAGATACTCTAACTTATTAGGCTTTGACTGAGTTAGGCCAGTTGCACAGGCGGTTCAATCTGTACTAAACTATCACATTTTATAAGCCTTGCTTAGCCTTAAGTCAAATGATACTTTCAAGGTTAACAGCATCATCTCAGAAGTCTTTCTGAGCTGGAGGGGAAGCCAGGAGAAAATCAAAGTTAGAAAGCTTACATCTAAACCAGAGAATTAAGTCTAGCTACTTCTTCCATCTCTAAGAAAGATTCATATCCATCTGACAGTTGCTTCAAATAAATTCCAATGTGGCACTGGAGTTTTGAATGCCTCTTGAAGTGAAGTTGGAGATGACAGCCCTCCTGCTCCCACTCAGCTGTCGGAAGGGTTGTCTGTACATTGATCTGCTGGTGGGGAGATGAGACTAGGTGGAAAATAGACCAGATGGAAAGTACCTTGGACACCAAGTAGGTAATACAAACTATTTTTATTATATTTACCAATATTTTGATGTAATAAATCCAAAACAAAAACCACCTCCAATAACTCCTTGAAAAATGCTTATTTCTCCAATGGTAATAAATGTCTTCTTCAAATACCTCTTTGTACAAATGAAAGCATAAATACAGCTCCTTTTGTGAATGACCTTGAGAATCCTAGAACAGTTTTCAAAATCAATTACTCTGCTGTGTTATGCTTAAACAAGCAAAACGTTACCATATATTTTTTGGTTTTCTGAAATCAGTTTGGGGAGAGGAGCTCTCTGGAATTAGAACAATAAGCATTTAAATAAAATGCTTTGCAGGCTCAGTACTGAAAGCTAGATCTCAGCTTGTAGGCAATTTGTATTTTGTGATCAGTTTCTGTAATCAGAAAGATCTTTAAAAAATAAAATGGGCTATAGATACCTTAATGTTTAGCTAATGCTAAATAAGGTTTTGGAATTCTTTCAGAAGTAAATATGGAAGATTGTCTCTTTCACTGATATTGTCAGACACTGTTTCCCATTGACTAAGTTATCAGACAAAACACTAATAGTACAACTAAAAAGTTCTAAAAGTATTTACTAGAAAGGCATTTTTAATACTTATTTAGATGTCACTTTTCTCACAAAGTGGCTTTATTACCTTTTTGATTACACATTTATGGTTTCTATAAATGTCATGTAAACAGGATACTTATTCAAAAGCTTCTGATGCAATCCAATTTCTGAAGCCAAAATAGTTTTCTAATATAAAAATTCCTGAGTCTTTTTCCTAGCACAACAAATTAACCAACTAAGTCTTAACATCTGATTTCTAAATTTAACTGCTGCAAAATACCCTGGTAATGCTTTTGGCAATTTAATAAAAAAAGACTGTGCACTGGCATCCTTCTGAAAAGCACATAAAAATAAATCCCCGTGAATGCATTCTTTGCTTTAATAGTTGGTTCATACAAATTTAACTGTCCTAGGTGACATGTTTTAATTTCTTCTTCTGCCTCCGGACTAACACAAATGCTAAATGCAGCTTTACTGACAGCATCTCAAGCACATGAGAATTTATCAGACTTCAGCATTTTTGTGAAGAATTAAAGCATGCACCATTGCAGACATTTTCTTAACTGTGTTTTTTGAGGGTTTTAACTTTTCATTTAACATGAAATACAATCTTAGGAAAGAATGAGGGCATTATTTTTTGTTTCTTGTCCATTTATTTTCAATAAGCAGTGGTTCAGGTCTGTGGAAGAAAAATAAAGATGCTACAATAGGAAGGAATGTCTCAGGATTTTCTCCCTCCGACACAGCTTGATTTTCTCCCTTCAAACATCTGTAAGTCCTGATGCTTCTCTCAGATCTCGCAGGTACATTGAGTTTTTTAGGTCACTAAATGGGTTGACCTCATCTCCTCTCTTTCTCCTAAATCAGTGTTATTATTCATATACTTACAGTTGAGCATGCCTTTGGTACTTGGTTGATTAGAGTGCTTTTCACCTTGAAGAAATGAGTCCAAAAATGAAGGAGCTGGCTGAGAATGGTATTTCCAGGCAAAGATGTGCCTCTGCAGTTTTTGGGGGACCAGATTCTTTCTCCAGTGATAAAATTTGTACAAAGAAGAACTCTGTATTTTTAAGCATTATTACTCATACCTTATTATCTCCAATGAGCGAATGAGGAACACACTTTTTTAGAATGTAAATTAATCTGTATGATGGTGAAATAAACAATACACATGAATCTCCCTAGATGGCATAATAGTCCAATAGGAAGCTGTCTGCCTGCATACAGATTGACACATCTTTCAAATAAATCATGGATTCAGATGCAAAATAAAGGATATTAAGATCATCACATGGATTTGTAACTACCCCTGGGAGAACTAGGATCCGTAATCTAATGAATGGATTACACCCATCTATCAAAGATTCATCTCATAAATGTGCAAAGAGGTTAGACTCCAAAAGAAAACAGAACCTTCTGCAGCAATTTATGACATACAAGTACAGAGGCAGAGCTGACTGGTAGAGGATTCTACTGTAGGATTCTGAGGCTTCCTGATGATTGTGCTACACAGACATCCCATTGAATGTAGATCATACTCAAGTACATATCAAGTTTTATCTTCTCTGATCATCAGAATGCCTTAAATTATCTAAGTACAAACCCCTAATGCAGTTCAACTCTTTCATCAGCTTAATGAACTATTCCCAAACAACATCCATGAGTGGAAATTCCTTCTAAAACCTGACCAGAGGAACACTTGCTGCGCAGCATGCCTTTTAGAGCTACTCTTTGCTTCTCACATTGGTGCTGTTTCAAACTACCCAAACTACCTCTAAGCAAGTTCCGTTGGATATCATGTGTGATCTAGCCAATGGGCCGTGTGTCTGTGTAAAGGTCAACTTGAAAGCCTCAAATGCTTTTTGTACTGGAATGGGGCTATACTGCACCGCATCCTATTGCAGTGGCACATTAGCATGCTGTGTGATATCATCTGTTTTTCATTGCACCTTGATCTATGTACTATATTCCATTAAAATATCACAGAGTTTCGTTTTTCTTTTCCTGGGATTAAATTCATTGAAAAATGACAAGCAGTTTTTATAGTGCTTTAGGATTTACTGAATTCTTGGAAAGTCATTTTTGTTTATTTCAGTGAACAGAAACAATTACTTAGCTTTAGGTACTCTTTTTAATGCTATGCTAAGCAAGGATGAATTTTCCACCCTTTTTTAGATGTTAACGAAGTGCATTCTCAAGGCTCAGCTTTGGGTTCAAACCTAACAAATACTGAACAGACCTCTTCCGAATAGCAGTTTTTACTATACTTTCAGAAATTTGATTCTTCATTATTTGTGGAGAATATAGAAAAATAGTTCTTGTCAAAGATTTTTATCCTAAGTAATTCAAGATTTAAGTATCAGATGCTTTTGAGAAACAACTTCTACCAAAAAGTTTTAGTGGAAATTATTTGGCAAATACATTTATTTCATTTGACATTTTTGATCTCAATCTCCTTTATGATTTTCCTTTCTGGTATTTGATGTTCAGCTAAAACCTTTTGTCTATTAACATGGATATAGTGAAAAACATATGTATTTCAGGAACTTGCATTTCCAGCCACTGGAAGAAAGAAAGATGGAGGGCCAATATATAGATTTATATACTGCATATTGAGTAGCAAATCACACTCTGCACTGTGTCACAACACATATAATTTATACATCGAAAAGTTTGTCCTGAATCTGCTAATCTTTTTAGCTTCCTTATAGTCAATAAAGAGGGATAGGTATGGAGATATGGACATCTTTTTATTATAAAATAAGCGTCTGCAGTAGAATAGGTGCTTCTTCGGGGAATTACCTTATACTGAAGTAAATACCTTCTAGACAGGTTAAGTCAGGCAGCAGGAATCATTATAGAAAAAGTAAACGAGAATCCTTGTCACACAAAACTCGACTAATTAAACGTTATAAAGGAAGCATGTAAAACACAAGGGATATTGCAACTAAAATACCATGATATAGCAAATGTGATATTGCAACTAAAATAACATGATATAGCAAATGTGTTCTATTGAACTGTGAAGAATGTACAACTGTTGTTAATTAGCATCGCTTTAAGTGACATCTTTTTTTTTTGCTGTAAAGTATGCACCCAGTACTTCTGTGACCAAGAAAACCTCTGCAACCTGTTTTGCCCTTGTCCTTCCTCTTGCAGGAATTGTATCAATATTCATATTATCAGACATTGCTGAAACCAGGCACATAACAGAGGTGAGGCTGTTGCAGCTTCATGCCCCCATCTGGTGCTGATCCTTCATGTGTAGGCAGATGAACTCCTTATCACATCTTACAACTGCTCCTTGTTACGCTTTTTTCTGATATGATGACAAGAGAGACGGAAGTTCATAATAAGACATAGAAAGTATATACATGTCATATAATTTAGTGCAAATTCTCCATCCTCAGTGAATGGGAAACTTCCTGAACATAGACTGAGTATACTGGAAAAAAAAATATGTATTTTCTTTTTAGACTGACATTTAGTGCCAATAGAAATTAGGTGACTAAACAAAAATAGAATATTCTTTAACTTTCCAGAGGTTACAGTCTTCAGGCAACCAAGTGAGGAATTCAGGTGGCCAAGTACACATTTTCTAGAAGCATTTTAGATCCCCTGCAGCATCCAAAACATCCACACTGGACATGGGTAGATATGACTCTGTCACTAGGCAAGAAAGAAATCCTTTTGGAGTGACACCTGGAGGTGAGGAGAGGGATATGTTGAGAAAAAATGCAAGAAGCCTACTGGTTAGCAATTGAATCCTGCCCAAAAGCATCTCTTTTTCTTGTGCTTTTCTAAAGATCAGAGAATCACCAGAGAAAATGCACGTGGAAAACATATAGGAGCAAGTGTGTCTTCCTTTGCACTGTCATCAGCACATGATATTCATGGCTGCAGCAAAATGGGAAAGACAGATGCTGGAGACTAATTTTTCAGAAGGGCTGGATAATTTTATAGCCAATAATAACATTTGTAGTTATCCATGTAAAGATGAGGGCAATCAAGTGTTATGCTTCAGGGAATAAGACAATCATCACAGAGGAAAACAGGAATTTGTCCACTTCACTGTCTTTCTCCATGATTGGCATTACTTTTTTAAATGTATCATATTGTTTTATCTTTTTCTGAAGCAACCATACAGTTTAGAGATCTGTTTCCGTACAATAACTGCCACGTGCTTGTTTCTCTTAATTTGAAAAGTATATTTGCAGGTTTAAGGTCATCAGTGATGTCTGTTTCATTTTGAGAAGTTTTTTGGAGCAAAATAAACAAGGCTTGTATAAAAATAGTATATTAGTATTAGTGCCGAGAGCACTGTGTATTTTTCGTGAAAAACTATGCCAAAAGAACCCTTACTTATTCCTAACTTAAAAGAGCAGAATTTTCTCACTGTCATCTCATTTATATTTTTATGGTGAAAAAAGGCTATAAACAATAAATATTTAATCAAGTATGGGTCTGTTCAGAGCTAAACTTGTAATTCCACTAACAGAAGGTTGATAATAGCTTTGAAGTGCAACAACACTTTCTGCCCACATACAGTAATGACCTGTAGGGGATAAATGTGCCAAAAGGGAAATCCATGCACTGTTTGATTTACAACCTCATTTTTAATGATGGGACAAAGAAATAGCAACAGAATGCACTTGTAAATCCTTCTGTTTTTCAGATTCTGCTTTCAGAAGGAGAATATGATCAAATAATTTAAAGCTGCTTGCGTCAAATGGAGAGCAGCTGTATAGACTGTGATTTTACAAATGAACAGAGCCTTATTCAGTGCACTGCTTGCAGGTTCTGCATTTAAAGAGTGAAAAAAGTGTCTGCCTCAAAACTGGAATTAAGAGATTGTTTGGATCAAACTATTTACCTCTTCCTGTAAACAGTGTGGTAAAGTGAAAACCGGCTGATGAACAGTCCTTTCAGAGACTTCAGCCAAATTTTGTGTCGTCTATGGTTTGGGTCACAGACCCACATACTTTTCTACTGTCACAACCAAGAATGAGTAGCTAATACCAAAGATTAAAGACTGGGAACGTTTTTGGCTGACTGCTGCTGAAACTAGTATCTCCCTGGATTCTTTGTAACTTGCTTTTTGTGTTGTTGGCTTTTTTTTTTTTTTCTGGTTCTGGTTCTGATTCTGGCTCTCGTTCAGAACTTTCAAGCCAAGTATGTTCTTAAAGTTAATACTTCACCTAGGAGTAAGGCACAATAGATTTTTGGCCAGTTTGATGCCTGTGGCCCCTTTTGAAGTCCAAGAAAGTAAAACCAAATAAAAAGAGCTTATGGATACTTTCGTATTAGCTTGAGCGGAAATATCTATTCCACACTAGCTCCACACGCACCAACTCTAAACCATGGAGAGTAGCGCGCCACAGGGATCCCACTTGTGGCCAGAACCAGTGCAGATACTTTGATTTAGGAGGCAGAACAAGCTACTGTGGGAACTCCATAATATAGACAATAACCATCAGTCTCTGTTCAGTACCTTTGATCTGGGCAACATCCCCAGTGAAAAACATCTGCTGTCATTGTCCTGGGGATGCGCTGCTATTTTTATCCCTAATACTTACCTTGAAGCTACTGTAGGTATTCCAGGATGTGCTGCAATCATATATCTCCACCAGCCCTACAGACGAAAAAGTAAATGGAGATGCACCACATCAAACAAAGACCCAGGTAATATTCTTTCTCCAGCAGCTGATAATTATAAGTCTATAAATGCAAATAAAGGTCTGTGACCATAGGAAACGTTTCTTATTTTTTGTACTTCAGATATACCCATACATCTTCAAAAGTAAGAAACATGATTCCTATCTATATAGAGTGTGTGATCTTGTGTGTGTATACATATAGAATACACAACTTCACTTATATACATATATATGAACAGTCAACATATGCATTTAAATACATTATACACATGGACACAAATATAGATGACCCATTCTGACTAGTTTATGCTTTTAAGTTATTCCTGGGAGAATCATGTCATAAACAAACTCCTTTCAAAAGGAGTTTAAGGTGATTAGCACTGTTTTTAGGTAGAACATTTAGGTAAACCTCTAAGTACTGAGGTAATTTTTAATATATTGGTAACTGAGTTTATGTACAGATGGCAGATTATGTTGCCATTTTTACTCATGCTTGGTGAGCTGTGCTCCATATCCAGTTTTTAGCAAAGGGAGGTAGGCTTTCATTAAATCAGAGCCCAAGATGCAAAAATAAAAAACAAGAGAAAAAAATCCCTCTGTGCACTATCAACCCATCAAACTTTGACACATTCTGAAACCATACAAGTATAAGCGAAGTCTAGAACAGCCTATTAAGTGGTGTAGTTTGCGGTGAAAACAGTATATTTAATATAAACTACTTAGGGAAAAAACTTTATATTATTTTTGCTTAAAGTAAAAGAATTACTTAAGTTTTAAAAAGGAAAAAAAACAGCTTCAAAGAGGAAATCAATCACAATGCACAATGGGCCTGAATAATCCCAAACAAAAAAAGACCAAACAAACCCACAAACCAAACCAACAAAAAAAACCCCAACCACTTTAATAAAGATGTGAAAACAATTTTATCTGTTATAAAATAAGCACTTACAAATAGTTCTGCAAAAAAGTAAATATTAAAATAGTGTATGGCAAGCAGGAAAGCCATCTCAGAGCTGCTATATAAAGAGTTTCTAGGAGCAGATAACGTTTATCCATGGTATTATAAAATAGAACTATAATTCTATAGAGAAAATGCATTTATAGTGTAACACATTTCTATTGCATGTATAAAAATATTATGCATTGTGATACATAACTTAAATCAATCACAGACACTTTCTATTATCCCCGAACTCTATAAATGCTTGTATGTTTTGAGTTCCAGGCAGCAAGAGGTATGTGTTAACAATGAATTTTATTGTTCAATACCCAGCATTCACTAGACCTTTTGGACTGCCATTTAGCATGAAGGAGATCCATTGTGGAAATTGCACTGTCCATTTCATCTGTTATGGCCACATGGGACCTTAAAACAAATGAACAGAAATTGTCTTTGCCTGCAGGAGCTCACAAGCTGCAGGTAAACCAAAGACTAAATGCACAGGGGATAATCATTTAGAACCATGCTACTGCTAAGTATAAGTGATAATAACAGTATGTGATATAGAGTTTAAAAATATCCATTTCAATCTCAAATGGATGAAGAGCAGGATATGTTTTTGGGTGATTAATTATATGGAAATCTGATTGAAAATAAAAGTAGTGGGTTTTCCAAAGTCTTGGAAGAGTCTGAAAAGTCAAAATATGAGGAGATATCAGTCTACAGAAATGTCAGAGAGCACCAACCAGAGACATATTTTTGCTGAATTTAGAATTGAAACTTGCTTCATTTAAATTTAACTGAACAAATGGAGGACACATCTGACAGATGTGAAAACATGGAATACTACCTTCAATAGATCTACTTAGGCAGTTACAGAGAACAGCAAGGAAAGGAAAGCAGGTTCCGATCCAAAGTCGTCATTGTCAATGACCGTTAATGCTAACAGAAATGCTTCTATCTGCCTAGAGAACCATAATAAGCCTGGATCCTATGTTGCTTATGCCCATTTCTGTAAGTAATAACTCATAATAGTCTAATTTGTCACCAGCTGTGCACAATTATGCAAGAGATGATGAAAATAATACAGATATTTGAATTCATGCTCACTATCTCAAGGATCACCAGCTCAAAAACTTTTTATTAGATGGGTAAATACAGCAGCAGTTACAAAACCATTCTATTGCCCACATTAGGCATAAAGATGGGTGCTTGTGTCTAAACCCACACTTTGCAAACTTATTATCATGCATCATATATTGTCTTGTAGAAGATCATCACACTATTTCAAGTGACTGGAGAATATGTAATAAAGCATTTAACTTCCAGACTTTTTGATAGAAATACCACAAGCACATTTGTTCATCTATCTCTGAGAACAAATTCTAAGCACTAAAAATAAGTTTACAGTAGAAGGGAATATATGCTGTTCTGAAAAGAGGAAATTCAAATCTCATGTATCTTCCATCTGGGAGATTTCTAATACACCTTTCAGTCCTGTATAAAAGCAGTTTCACCATCAACCCGTTCGGGAAGGCAATTTAATTTGGCTTAATAGCCACTTTCATTTTAAGCATTGCAGTATGCAGTTTCTTTGCTTCACATTAGCAAAATGCTGTTTGTTATTTGAAAGGAGAAACAATCCTAATCCTATCCAGTATTCACAAAAGCAATAGCTTTTTCTTTCTTTCAAACATTAACTGAGCTAGACTCAAGTAGATATATAAGGTTCTAACAGTGCTTTTTGTCTTCTTTCTCCACATTCTTTCTCCTTCGGTAAGTGTACAACACATACTGAGTTTTAAAGTATGATAGTCTAACCAGATTAAATTGGCAAAGTGTGATAAGGCACCCACCCATGAAAGTACAGAGCTTTGTATAACTCTTTTTAGCCTGCTTCCAGTCTGGCCTTGTTTGAGTATTTATACATTATAATTTAAACCAGAAAGTGTACATGTATATTTAAATTCCTCTGAAGTCATTGTATTGACAAGTGTTGAACATTATCATAGAAATGTATGAAAAATAATGGTGTTTCTATCTTTTGGTTTTCTTGCTTTTAAATTGTTATATACTCTCTCTGGTTTTATGTAGTTAATCACTTAAAATAATTTATGAGGTAAACCCTGCTGTACTAGCTGGAGCAAGCACAAGTTGTCAAGCTGGCTACTGAATATTTGTTAAGTAAATCAAAATGGTGGTAAACTATTAATCCAGTGCAGAGAGTTTAGGACTTTGTAATCCGGAATTTATTGATGCCCTTCAGATAAGGAAAGTTCTGCTTTCCCTTTAATGTCTAAGCGAGCTGGGATAGTCGTATCTGTGTGTGCATACTGAAAATAACCTTTGTCCCCACATTTAAATGTGATGAAAAACATTACAAGGAGATGGAAGAGGTTTTGAATGATCCATGTCTAATGAAAGCACTTGGCTTCCTTACCTTCATTTCTGAGCTTCTTCTTACAAAAAGGTGGCAAAATCAAAACCTGAAGTATGTAGATGTTCAAATAAGTTGAATGCCCTATATTTGATTACATACAGTTTAGTTTTCATGGGTGGAAGGTATCGCATTTGTGAGTGATGCTCTTCACTGAGAATCTTACCTCCAAGAGGTGCTGACATGAGATGAGAAAAGGCTGGAGAACTGTTAAAGCTCACATTACACAAAGAACAATTATTCCTTAGATTTTCAGTTAAGAGAATTCAGGCACAGACCTCTTGGTGAAGCTTTGGGACTGTTTTGCCTCACCCCATATTTTCCTTCACTAGCTTTTCTCCCTAGCTCCCTGCAGTCCACCTGCACTCCTGCAAGAGTGGAAGACAGGAGAAGTCAAACCTTTTCCCGGTGCTTTCTGCCTGGATTTTGTGCCTGCAATAGTCATTTGCACCTTGGCTAGGGCAGCTGACAGTATTCAGGCTCTCCAAGCAGAGCATGAGCTTGCGGGAGATTGGGACCCATCAGTATGCTGCTGTGTTCTGTGATCTAGGAGACATGGCCAACCTCAGTTCAGTTCAAGTGCCTAAATTTGGGCTCTGTCTGCCCCTCTTGACTGGAGTACTTGGTGCTGAATGGAAGGCAAAAGACAAAAGCCATTGATTCAGTTTAAAGAGAAAGAAAGAAAAAAGAAGTCTCATTTTGAAGCTGAAAAATTCTGGAAGAATCTGTTTTCTCAATCCTAGCTGCAGATATCTTTGTAATTTGCTCTCCCCCATGACCAGAGCTACAATAAGCAGAGGTCCAGGAGTATAACAATTAATCCCCAGACATTGAGGCAAATGCATTTCGCTGCTGCTGTCTAGCACACTGTAATGGTTGTCGGGTGCCCACTCCATATGAGAAACGAGGAGAGATAGGCTATGACTCTCTCCTGACATATCTTCCGATCTTGAGGATTGCTAAACCAGAGCTTGTGAAAGTCTTTAAAAGACTCGGTTCCTGTATCTCCAAGGTTTGGTGATTTTTTTTCTAGCCCATTTTACTGGTCATTAACCTCTCATAAAAGGACCCTAGGAGGAGTAAGAATCTCTTTCCAAGACACTAATTTTTCTCTCCTACGTATCTCTTACATGAAGGAACATTATCATATAATCTGGCAACACAGCATGCAAACTGCCAGAAGCTACCTTTTGACTAGTAAAAGATGTACCTCAAAAGCCTGAAAATTCTTTTCACACAGATGATGTCTAAATGCTAGTATTGTTATTTAAATATCTTCAGTCCATACATTTGTGATGGAAATTTCCCTACTTTACATTAGGCATTCTTATAAGCTTTCCAGGTAAAATGGAAAAACAGAAAAAGGTTTAGATGCATTTTTAAGCTTCAATTTTCACATCAGTGTGCTCAACCCTTATTTTAACTTCCATATTTTTTTTTAGCCTGGAAATGAAATCCTCCAAATTAAAAATACAAAAAAATCCAGAAACATGGGTTAGGTAAAAAACTGAATATTGGAGAATCTTTTAAAAGCTACTTTTCTACTATTTGGTCTAATTTTCTATGCAACAGAATCTTGAAAGCATGTGACTTGAAGTAAAATATGGTTGTGCATCAATTTCTTTTAAGTTTTCAAATTAATTTATGGCTATGCTATTGAACATGACTATATCATAAGCTGAGATCAACTGAGATTTAGTTAACATCCATGTGTATACATCTAGCTGTGCCAGCTGTGGGGAAAACCTGGTAGAATGAAACTCCTTCATTGCAACTAAATCTTGTATTAGGGTTTATGATAACAGACTAGCCTCTAGCTCGGTAATGTAAAACTGCATGTGACACATGGTTGATTAGAGTCCAGTGATAATTTTAGTAGTTATCATTATTTGGTGGGATTGATTTTCAGAACAGGGGAATGTTAAATCCTTTAATCCTGAGGGTCAGGCTTTCATTCTGTTCTTTAATAGTTCCAAACATTTCATTCAAAGGTGAATGAAGGACAAGTATTCCCTAGATAGTGGACAAATACTTATATTCAGCCGTTCACAGGGTACAAAGGTCTGAGTGTCCACTTTGCTTTCCAAGGGATTATATTAACACGTATGATTTGGTTACTCCTATCCCTTCCTTTGTCTTGCTATTTCTACCTTACGGCAAAAAAAATTGTCCTCTTTATATCTGTGATATAACTTTGCACACATTTTATATCAGTTTGGATCAGAGTTTTAAAAGAATATGACTTTCCTTCCTCTTGCAAAAAAGCCAATGAAATTGTAGAGCGAAAAAGCCATCTCAGAATCTCAGGCCTTAGATTGGGGGTTAAAAGAATCTGGATGCTGGTTAATTATCCAAGTTGCTAGTGGACAACCATGCATAATTTCTGTTCTTGTCATCTAAGAGGTCAGGCTTTAAATAAACACAAAAATTGCGTGAGAGCTTGCAGAGCTGAGTAAAATTAGGCTGAAGCTTCATGTGGGAGAGAATGAGATGGCTTCAAGTGTTCTTTGGATTAAATATTTATCACCCAACAGTCTTCCAGAGCCTAAACACAGTAATGATCTTCATGAAGGTGTTTGCATTAGACCCCTGCGTGCCTGTATTGACTTTCCCAGTGAATCCATACACACTGCTGTCTGTCTCAACATGCCCATAGCTGTGAATCACATTTCCTGACACCCAGCTGTCCCTCTCCACTTTAAAGGGGACTTGGGTGTCCAGATGCGTTTGTGCATTTCTGTCTAAAAGCTGTGTGTCTTAAAATTCATGCTTAAGTATACGATGCATTTGACTTACTAAGGCCCTGAGTCTCAGAGGAAAAACCCCATGATATCTAAGGTATCACTAGAGTCCAGGAGACATACCTTCTACATTTTGGAATAGTTTCTAGCTAGCAGATATTTTACTTGAAGCGTTCTACAGGCTTTTCTTTAACATGGGGGTGTCACGGTCCTACGTTGACCAAGAGTTAATAAGTAATGTAAACAAGAACTGAGTGTGAGGAGCCCTGGTGTGCGCTATGGGCCATGATCAACAAGTGACAGGAGAACACCTGAACCTGTCAGAAAGGTGTCCTGTAATGTCATTGTCTACAGATAAGATTGGCAATCCGTGCTGGCATCTGCCTATAAAAAACCCTTGCTGTGGAAACTGGGAAGAACGCTGCTACTTCCGACACCATGTAGGAGCAGATAGCCTGAGGTGGTAACCTTATGCTTCAGGGCAGGCCAATCTGCCACCCAGAGCCCAAGACTGGACAGAGAGGTGCTGCATCTCCCCTGGTTTGATTCCACCCTCTCACTAGTGTGTGTGCATAAGTGAATGAAAAACTTTCCCTGTCACAGTCTGTCACCCACTTGGTCTGCTTAATAGATTAAACCTGATAGTGTCATATTGTTGAGATCCTTTTTGCTCTCTAAAGTCTCTTGATTTACTGCTAATATTCTAGGGACAGAAAAATTCAGCATCTGAATATGCCAAGGACTGTACAAGCATCTTGTGATTTCACATCCCAGGTTTTTCAAGGTAGCAAACAGCTATTCAACAGTTATTGAGCATTTTCCTAAACAGGCTTTTCCTTGACACATACGATCAACAGCTCCATTTTGCAAATATTTAAATTTTACTTATACTTTACCTGTACATGTACTACTGGGCGTCTTTTCTCAGCTGTTACTTTTCTCTCTTTTGGCTTTTTCTCAAGAAGAAATGCTTATTTCTTTAGACTGATGGTGTAATTTTTCTCCTGAGTAAAATTCCAGAAAGAACTTTAAACTGAAATATATAATTTCCAAGTATCTTCATAAAGTTTCTCTAGCAATGGAATTGGTCCGAATACTGATAATTGCTGCATCCAAAATTTAGCCTGAACCTTTTTACTGGCCATCATTTCTATGATACCCTAAGGTGAAAATCTAGTTGAGAAAGTTTCCTCTTATGGAGCTTGTCTTATAACTCTGAAGCTGGATTTTGCATGGTGCTATATCTATAGTTAATGACAAAGCTCACGAATCAAAGCAGTATTTTTTGCATATTGGCCAGCTGCCCAGTGGATAGATTTTTCATTTCACTTCATCCCTAAGCTGTCACAAAGTGGAGCCACTGGTCATTTGTGACTGACCATTTTCTGATGCAGGTTTCTATTTCTTGTTCTTACTGGAGTCCCTCCTCTCTATTCACAGGCATAGGTCGGTGTTCTGCCATGCATCTCAACCTGAAACTGATGAAACGAAAGAAGTCAGAAACCATCCCCAGTCACTCCTATTGATCCTAGAATCTCAGTGACAGCAGCTCCAGCACAGAGGGCACAACATTACCGATATTTTATGTGATGTTCTTATAACAATGACAGACTATTGGGGTAAGAAACAACCAGGCTGTAGCAAGTGTCCAACTCTCAATGCAATCTTGATGCAAACCAGAACCCAGATCTCAAAATACTAATGTCAGTGATGGATGATTTCTTGATGGTGTGGAGTGGAGGGCTGACATCACTTCTCATCTTTGTTGACCTCTTTGAAACATTTGATGCAGACAGTGATCATGAGAGATTACTAAAGGAAATGGCAAGGCTGCATAATGAATATGTCAAAACGTTCTAACATCTCTCTGGGCGTATATAGCTCTAATAGGTGACAGGAAATGTCATGTTTGTCCCATGACTTCACAACTATCATGTATCTCTTTGAAGCTATTCAACATCTACAGAGATCCTAGAAATGGTGGACTCATGAACTTAATGCAGAAACTATACAGCTCTCATCATGCTTATCTTCACTAGAGAGAGCAAGATGGCATCAAATGTTTGCCAAGAACAGCTAATGGATAAAGACTAGTTGGCCTGAATGAAGGACAGTCAACCCACACAAGGCAGAGATTACGCTGAGGGGAATCAAAACAAACCAACAACTAAAATAACTCTGGGGAGTTTACAGCCTTGTATCTGAAAATATCTTTTAGTGAATGCAATTCAGTACAGCAAATTGATTTAAAAAAGACCAAATAGACAGTCTGTGTCTCAGTTTTTCCACAAGGTCCTGGTTCATGATGAGGTAGTGAAGAGTAACTCTTAAACTCTTTCCTACCTTTCAAGTTTTTAGCTTTTAGTACTGAAAATCCTCATTTACTGTGACGGGTATATATATTAGAGAGGAGGAAGAAGGAGAAGGGAGAGAACAAGAGAGAAACAGAACTGGATTTTTTAAGTTTTTGAGAAAGGTGAATGAACAAAACTTACAAATTTGCTACCGTTTGCTAACATGACCCATTACCTGGCTTAGAATATCCAGAGCTTCTGCCATTGACTAGCTAATTACGAGACTGCAATATCAGCTTCTTGGTTTACACAAGGGCCAGAAATGGATTGTATGTAAATGCATTTAACCTATGAGTTTTACAGATGATTACCACTGCTAATGGAACAATTATTCCAACTTCATCTTCTGCATGTTCTCACAAACATTGTTTCCACCCCAGATTCTCCAGCCTTCCTTCTGTGGTCTCTCCTTATGCACTCTTTTCACTGTTAAGGATCTCTTCACTTCAGTGTTTTCTTGTCCTGCTCTCCATCTTCTGACTCATTAGAGTTCCTACAGGTTCCCAATGCAGTGTTAGTTTCAGTTCTCAAACTCCTTGTCTGAGACTTTCATATCATTTTCCCAAATAAAAAACTTCCAACTGAAAACTTTCTTGTCTAGCCAGTCTGGATTTCTCTCTCTCAACTTTCTCCCTAGCAACTACTTGGTGATTTCAGCTATGCGATTTTCCTTAGCCAACCTGCTACAACTTCTTTGTGCATACACAAGGCTCCAGCTGCCTCCTTAGGCATCCTACTCTGAGTTACTCCTTTTGCTACCTTGGTTCAACTCTTACATCCTCTTCTTTGACGTGAGGATGCTGATTGCCATATTGTTCTTGCCCCGTCTGATGCTGAGAATAAGGGAAAAAAGTATGTCTCTGCATAGTTAACTCACTATCATGTTGAGCCCTTGCGACTACCATACTTGCATCCATATGAAAATCATCTCACTGTGTTGGGATTGAAGTTAAGTGCCTTCAGGGAGTGAGTGAGAAGGTGGGCCAGAGCTCTGGTTCTGTAGCTCAGCACATAACCCAGTGCCTGGGAATGGGCAGTTCAACCTTCAACAGTTTGAAATCACTTGGCAGCTGAGACAGGACATATCTGTGAGCACTTGTACTTTAGAACAAAGCAAAATCAAACACAGTGGAAATTTTCAAGGTCAAAGATTTTGTTTAAGGGATGTTTAAAAAATTCATTTTAATTCTTCTTTGAAATGACCTTCCCTCTTCTTTCTGTTTTCTTCTTTCCCACTTTGCTCATGAGAAGCGAGAGAGATGCAGATGCATCTTTTCCAAACAACAGATGGTAAGCCTTTGATCCAAAACACAAATGCCCCAAACTGTGGTCATGAAATTGTTATAAGAATTGTTTTAAGCATAGTAAAGAAAAAACCCATTTTTTCTTTTTTTTTTTTTTTTCTTTTCCCAAAAAAAGGGGTTTGTGTGTCTGTGTGAAAACCAAAATGCCAACCTGAGATTGTCAGGGAAAAGTAAGGCCTACAAAAGTGACTAGTGATTGAAAATGATTATTTGACATTTGACAACCATAAGGTATTTGACAACCTTATAATAATTGGTGCTATCAAAATATTGATAAAATTGCTGAACAGGGCCATTTTACAGTACAAGAAAAAATGTATTGTAAAGAGGCATCGAATATTAGTACCTTTCATGGTAGCTTTCATCAGTAGTGAAACAAGTAAAATGCCATAACATGTATGCCTTTAATTACTCTTTCCTGGATCTTATTTTTGCTCAAAATATGTTATTCCGTAAGTAGACTTAAAACAGATTTTTATCACAAGTACACAAACTACTCTAAAACTTTGTGTCACAAGGTGAAATAGTGTTTGAAAATAATCCATAGCTTATTTTTTTGCTTGTGAACAGAAAGTTTGGCAAGATCAGGCAAATTAAATCAGCCAGCAGAGAAACAAGCTTTCTAGTTATGTTGCATTTCTGTAAAATATTATTCCCTAGTAATGCAATCAATTAGCGGCATTGAAAGGTCTTTATCCAAATTAACACCAGTAGCTATATTACTTAGTAAGCAGGGGCACAACTTTTAGTCATAGAATACTCTTTCTGAATATTTTATCAGATGGATTTCCATTTATTATGGTGGATTTTTTTAGATTACATTCTGCCTTCACTGTAAATGTGTCACTTGACTTTAATTCCAAATCACAAATATTGCTATCAGAACAAAATGCCCCAAATTAAATGGGAATGCATAACAGATGTGACATCTTTGCTAAAAGATGTTACACGATAGCAAGTAAATAATACACAAACAAGTGGTATCACCAGAATAAAATGGTATTGTACACATATTAGTGCATGTGTCAGTCTCATATAAGAATCTTATGACAAATTATCTAAGCAAGAAACCTGTGGGAAAGTGAAGCTTGGTAAAAGCATTTGTAATTGTCAGTTTAAAGAACAGTCTAAAGGTTAATTTAAAGAAAAAAGTAGAATATGCATTGATATGGTAATTGAGGATAACGCTATAATGCTCTAACTACATTTAAAATAACTCTTAAAACTAGTGAAGAAAGCCAAAACTGTATACAAATAAGAACAGTGCTCTGTAGTCTTCTCTACAGGAAAGAACGGGCCTTTCTTTGACATTAAAACAAGCAAAAAAAATCATGTGAAGAAGAAACTATTGGTGGTCATGACAGAAAATGATGGACCATAGTATGCATATGAATACACGTAGACAAACTATGCTTCATAATGTGTAAGAGCAATGATATCTTTTTTTTTTATCTCTAAAGAGAAAACAATAGGGACAGGGGAAGAAAAGGACACCAAACAACAACAAAGGCCAATGTGAAGAAAATAATTCATTTTTAATATGAGAAAATTGAGAAAGTAAAGACTGAATAGAAGATCTTTGTTCTTCTTTTGTATTTATTTTTATATTGCACATATTGGATCATTAAAACAAAAATCATTGAAGGGAATAAAGTGAAGCCATTACACCCCAAGATATATTATGCCACAGATCTGTAGCTCCCCCAGGCTATACTCCCTCTGAGTCACCCCCTTCCCCACCTCAAAAATATTCACGTAATCAATTCACATCCCACTAAAATGGCTGCAGTCTGTCGGGGAAGAAGTCCTGTTTCCCAGGAGAGTGCTACGGCTGCAGCGTGCATTGCACTGTAAGCAGGTCTTACTGTGGGAGCAGCAGATGTCATTTGCCCTGAATGTGCAGGTAGGGAAAACTGGAATGTTCTTTCACAGAAATGAGGACAGGAGAGGCTGCACACCATGTCAGTACCCCTTCTAGCACAGTCAATAAGCTTTCCTGTTACTTGATATCTCTTATAGTCCTGCAGCCAGACAGTTGTCCTGAGAAACTGCCAACTGTGGCAATTGAGTGAAATGTAAACGGCAGCTCCTTTTCATTCAAGTGATGAATTTACTCCTTTACTTCAAGTTTCCTCTTTTAATACATTTTTCCAGATGAAAATTCCTTCGTTATTTTCACAGACAAATGAGTTGGGGGAAATGACGTGACAGAATGAACTCGTTAGGGGTAACTTTGGTTAACAAACCAAAAAAGTCTCTGTAATATTTCAGCCAGAACGTTTCAGGTACCTGACCCACCTCCCCACAGGTACCATCTCTGCCCCAGGCTGAGCCCTGTCCCTCAGCCGCTTCTTGCAGGGCGACTGCTCCAGCCCGGACCAGCTTGGGGGCCTCTTGCTGAACTCACACCAATTTGTCCATGTCTCTGAAACCATTGTGTACTCTTCTCACTGAGGGTTCCTGTCACCTGCACCAGCACTCCATATTCTGACCATTTAATTTTCAAAACAACTGCTACGCCACCAGAACGTTTCTACAACACAACTCTCCTGTGAAATGGAGACAGAATTTTGTTTCTTCTCTTCTGTGCTTGAATAAAAGCAGAATAATTTTAATCTTAACTATATTCATTATTCCAACGAATTTTAAAGCAACCTTAAAGTATTTGTGAATGCTAATGAATTTAATATTTATTTTGATATTTAGGATGATAGCTTTGCAGCCTAAATGTGCTCTGATCCAAAGTTGTTCTTTCCTTCTATTACACATAATTGCATATTATTTTGCATTCTTGGCAGATTTGAATATTTTAGCAAACTAAGATGAAGATTAAGGCATGTAAATAGTATTCTCCCAGAGAAGAAACATGACACAAATCAGTACAGCTACACAGAGATAAATACCATCCAGCCAGTGAACTGTGAGATAAATTTACTTAAGTTTGTCAAAAGGCTGTGAGACCTTGGGGAAAAGAAGTGTTATTTCTGCTTAGTTTTATTTATGCGATTTTATTAATAAATCTACCATCGCTGGGTGTGACAACAAATACTGTAAAAGCAGAAAAAAACTTCCCTACACTTCTCATGGTTGGGAATTCAGTCCAGCCACGTCTATGCTGGAAATTTTACTTAGCTGTGTACAAGCTCTGAGGCTGTACAGTCTGAAAACTTAGATAAAAGAAAACTCTCCTGCTAGGAACAAGATCTTGTGAACTTTACGAGGAAGAAAGTAGAAGAGGAAGGGGCAGAGGTGAGGTACAGTGAGTGAGATGGGAGTCTCTGGAGTACTGCTTGCTGAGGAAGCAGAGGGCTGGTGGTGGCCACTGATGTCCTCCCAAGAAGCTGGCTGCAAGGAGGTCGAGCCAGCCTTCCCCAACTGAGACCTGTAGGCCTGAATCTGGGTTTCCTGCCTACGTGCTCCCTGCTTTGGTAGTTCAGGGAAGAAAAGCACTTCCCATTCTGTTCAAAGTTAAACTCGAATTGAAGGTCTTTCGGGGTCAAGGCCAGCAGACACCAAAGTGTGGCTGCTTCTGTTGCTCTGTGGCATCCCATCGGCTGCACTGAAGTAATGGAAGGAAAAATTGCAGACTTTCTGCAAAATTATCCTGGAAACATCACACATATCTGCATGTGGTTGAGCTGCAGCTGTAGTAACACAATGATGGTAAATTTGATTTCATAACATTTTGAGTGGTTTGGGAGGACTTCAAAAAATAATACATAAATCAAGTATGGACATTAAAGTAGGCCACTGTTATTTATGACCATACTGTATTTTCTGTACAAAGTCTAAAAAAGTCTTTCCCTGAAATACAAATTTTATGTTTACAAGATATCAGACAATAAAGCAAATCAACATGTAAAAGTCAAATATCTTCCCAGTTTTTTTGAATGATAACATTATTTATATACAAACTCATTCACATATGGTAGGCTCTAATAATCATTCTCTGTTGTTTTTTTTTTAAGTTGAATTGCATTCTTTTCCATTTTTTGATTAATGTGCAATATAAAATTTTCTAATAAACAACTTATTACAATATAAATCTACTCCAGTTGTATTTATGCAGCTCCACAATGACGGTTTTGATTGTCTTCTTTTAGAATTGGAACAGTGTTTGCAATGACAGCTCTACTATCTAATCTATTCTATTCTACCTTTTTTCTTTTCTCTTTTTTTTTTTTTTTTTTAACCTGTGTACACCAAAGAGCTACACCAGAAAATATTATGACATTTGCAATAGTGCTTTCAAGGGAAACAAATTCCTATGGGACAGATATTAAATGTATTGTGAATATTGGGAAGAAAAGCATTCAGTATGTGTGTTACTCAAAGTGAAGTTCTCGTTGGGCAATGTATATTTATACTGTACTGGGTTAAATGATACAGATGGTCATTTGTCAGTGGAACACTGTAAAATTATTTGTTCTTAAGTGTCTGGAAATTGTCTAAACAGGGTGAAAAAAAAGCAAATCTGATAAAATCATAAATGTTTTCTCCATCATTGCTGAAACTCTAATTTTCTTGCTTATTGCTTGAGTTGATAAAACAAATAAAAGAAGGAATCTCAGAGAGATTTCTTTAATATGCAAAATGAATTTCAATGTTCTCTCCCGCTGGTATTTTTATGGAAAACCTGACTAGATGCTACACATGGAACAGAAAAATCTGCATTTAGATGGAAATATTATGAAATGCATGATATGGTACAAAGTAAGTCTTTTAATGGAGATAGCAAAGTGTTGCATTATATGGTTGAGTGGAAAGACAGCATGCATATAGGCTTTTATGTCCAGCTGCCCTGATTTGCCCAAGAGAGCTCACTTTATTTGAATTTGAACCTAATATAGGAGGGAGAAAAAAAGGCCCACAAAAATTCAGCAGAGAAATTATTAGGTCTTTTACAAAATGAAATATAAGACCTGTGTGAGTCACTGCTGTAAACAATGATGGTTTGGACTTGCATGGCAATTTTTTCAAAGGCTTCTTAAGTCTTTTACAATCAAGAATTAATTAAGCCTTTCAGTACTGTCTCTGTTATATAGATAGAGTAGTGTAACCATGATTAAATTTATACCTATAGGTTTTAACAATTATTTTAGAGTCACTGCAGTAGCTGATTCAGTTTGAACATGCCCCTGGAGACATGCTTTGCTGCAATTTCTTTTTTATTTGGTTTTGTTAATCTAAATGCAGCAAAGAATGTAACATCATTGTGCAAACTGGTGATTTATCACTATGACTCATTAAAATCAAATTAAAAAATAGTAAAAAAACCACAGCACATAGTACAAGAAGTTAAATTTCTTTGTTGTGGACAGTAGATAAATTATTTCGCTTACATGTAAGTTGGGAATTGTATCCTGAGTATTTGCAAATTTTTATTGAGTAAAACTAATGGAATGTGATATCAGAGATCACATCATATGTGAAGAACCAGTATTTTTAAGCTCTTAAATTACATCACTGTTGTGATGACATGGAACCAAAATTGTAACTCATGTCAATGGATGGAGATCCTTAATCTAATAATGAATTTTGCCCACAATTATATCTGCTTTAAGAAAATGTAAGAGGACAGACAAAAATGGAACACCATTAAATAAAGCAAATAAATTGAAAGCATAGGACAATATTGAAAACATGGAAGTTTTCTTTGAAAATTTATGTTAGGCAGCACCTTTGCACATGTATTTGCACAAGTTACTTGGGTGTTCTAAAAAACGGCATCTGTAGCATGATGATGCTGGTAGTAGTGATGATGATGGAGTACACTCTTACCAGCCTACTAATGCTTTCCTTAAAACATTTTTCTGCTGGGAGGAGAGAGAAAAGGAAAAAAAAAACTAGAAAGATAGTTGTGAAATAGTTATTTTTTTACCGAATATCTAAAAGCTTTTAAAACAAACTTTGTATGTATATTTGAGTGTCTGCTTTCCCTACATATTACATGCGCTTCTTAATTATAAATTCTTCAAAACAAAGGAAAAGTCCAAATTTATCCTTCTTAACTACAAGAACAGTACCCAACCTTTACTAGAAATTCTGAGTTCTAATACAATAAAAACCTTAATTAGTTTGACTAGTAATATCAATAAACTACTGTGGAATCATTTACAATTCTGTATTTTTTTGGAGGGAGGGGGTAGTGAAATCTCCTCGTATTTCCATGAAAGTGGAAATATTATCTCTCTTCTGATAAACACAGTGGTATCTGATTTTTTCCATAGCCCTGCTTCTGGTATTATTGATGATGAATGAACCCATGAATGCCCTTGAATATACATGCCAGATTCTTCCTTCATGTTACCGTGCTGCTAACTGCAATACCATTGCAAAGGGGATACATTTTCTCCCATAACTTTTATTGAAATGACAAAGAGTGGCCTTAGGATGTTTCTGTATGTCCTAGTGTTCTTTCTATAACATTTAAAATAATGGGGGCATACTAAGTGGCATGGCCTCAGGCATGCTGAGGGGGCTGTAACTCTCTGGGGGTTAATGGATGACTGTTTTTAGTTGAGTAATCAAATATAATACTCTACTGCAGAACTCCTATAAAGGCACATACATGCAGACTAATGGCTATTACTCTAATATGCTTTCAACCTTGAAGACACTTTAAAGACATTGCTTGTCATTTCAACGTTACATTCTTGCAGTCTAAGAAATACATTTCACTTTTACATGGTTTGGTGAAACAGAGAACAATTGTGACTTCTTTTCTGATTCAAACAAAGAACTGCTCTAATCAAATCTTCAAATGCAGTGCTGCTGTCAAAAAAAGGCAGAGCGTTAATAACCAGAAGTAAAACCTCAAAGATCACACTGACACTAACATGAAAACCAATACAAATTAAAACCTTTTTTAAAAAACACTTTTTGTCATATTTAATGTGGAATGAATTAATCTGTATGTTTTCAGTTGGATCCTCTTGAAAAAGTTTAGCTAGGTTCCAGTTAAGATTTCTTGGAGATAAAGCTGGGAGGAGGGAGGTGGAAGAAAAGCATCAAAATTTTTATACCTATTTTGGAATCTCCAATTAAAGAAGAGAATCCGATCAGGAGCGTTGATTCTGCATTTAGACTCCCTTTATCACAGGGCTACTGGAACACAGGTCTTTCACCATTTTTAATCTAAATAATTTCATGGTTTTAAGTTATTTTCCTCTTTTTTTTCATGCATTTAGACTCCTTTTACCACAGGGTTACTGGAACACAGGTCTTTTACCATTTTAAATTTAAATAATTTCATGGTTTTAATTAATCTTCCTCTTTTTTTTATCATTAAATAAATATATACTTTCTACTAAAATCTTAATGCTTCCTATTTTTCCAGCACCTGCTCCATAGTGAGTCACCGAAGTCCTTGAATCCATCAAGTTATACTCAGCAAGACACGACTGGCCAGGTTTCTTTTTGTTCCATCCACAAGTTATCAAAGTGCATTAATGCAGTGATAACGAAGTATCTAAATGCATCGGCTCCTGTGAGAACGCGTGAAGCACTGCTAGCACAGCTGGGACCCACAGCACAACACTGTGAGCTCCTATCTCATTCACAGGTGAGTCAGGCACCTCTCACATATGACAGCATTATATGATATACAAATGCCTTATGTTTTACTTTTGGCACTAAGTCCCTTCATGGTAATATCGCATTGGATGAGCTGGATTACATCTCTACCTACGCCGTAGACGCTGTCCTGATTTGGTGTACCTCTTTCTCTCTATAAGATGGATAGGAAAGTGTTTTGGATGTTGTTCCAGTGTGATGCCACACTGCAGTGCACCGCATGAGCTATGGGTATGGAAAGGGAGGCAAGGAGAGAGTGAAAGTTAGGCAGCCCTTCTGCCACTAAAAGTATGAAAATGTAACAGCCAATAGGAGTCTTCCTGTATATATGCATATATACATATATGCATATTTCTTTTGCTAGATCAAGGTTGGAAATCCTTTTCTGCAGCTATCATCAGTAATATATGTATGTGTATGTATATACATATTTCTAGGACAGCTATACTTCAACTTGCTGTAGACAGCAGTTAGTGAGGTTAGAAAAGAATCATCTGGCTTTTAACAATTCAGTGTCAGAGATATTTTTTGGTTGTAATCGAAGAATGAAATGCAACATATAGATACACAGAAATTACACACACAGACACACCCCCCCCCAACCACACACACAGACACACATGGACACATGTTGACCATAGAAGAAGAAAATGAAAGATGTGAGCAACAGAACAGATGGGCCAGCTTTAATAACATAGGCATTTTCAGCAGAGCAGTCTGCCTCCTTACTTACACTGCTGAAGCTTGATTCATGTTGTAGATTATATCATTCAGATCATTAATTTCAAACTTTTGCTGCTTTTTCCTGTAATCTATCACCAACAGAAGAAATGATTCAAAGCCGGTTTTGGTCAAAGGGAACTAAAGGAGGGCTTCCAGTGGATTTGGAGCAAGAATTCAAAATGAATAGTGGTTTTGGTTGTGTCATTTGCCATATATGATCTATGATACTTCTCCTTAATTAACAGGAGTTCTTTACCTCAGAAACTTAAGATGTTCAAAGCTGAAAAACTTTTTTCAGAAATCACACAAGATTTATTTGCTTCCAGGACAAAAAAGGAATTATGATTAAATTCCCGTAATCAGATTTCTGGAGGTCCATTACACTGAGACCTTCTGAAATCTTTCGTTATCTTTCTGATCTAGTATGAAATACCTCTTTTAAATCTTTGGGTTTATTGGTGATGAAGAAAGCTTTTTAGTGTAACAACCCGGTAAGATGCTCCATTAAACTCAATCACTAAACCTATTTCATTATATTTTCTATTCCTCTAAACAGAGGAATTCAATAATTGAGGCTCAGAAACTCAGCATTATTTGATGGATTAATGATTGATAATTTTTCATGTTAATATTGGCAGTCTAAGACTACAGGAATACATTACTATTATTCATTTTCACAATCTGTCATAATAAACCTAAGCAAACTTGCTTTCCTTTCTTCTGTTTAATAGGCTGTAAGGTATTGACCAAGACTTACAGCCTGTTCATTTCCATGACTGATGTATTTCTATCAAATAGCATACATTTGTCCTGCAGTCAGTGTTGCAATTTTGAACACTTTGGAAGGAAACTTGACATTTCATAGATCAATCATCTGAATTCCTGGATTGAATGCATATGTCAGAAAACACAGGCATGTTAAGGGAAAATAAAATGTGCTTACAGAAAAAAATGTAGCTTTTTTTTGTTTTGTTTTTAATGCCAGGAGGTGACACTAAAGGTTTCTTTTAAAGTTCTTATTGTAAGTGATGAAATATTACTGATACGCAAAACTATTAAACCAAGTTATTTACTGTAAGGGAATGCACGAAAAAGTATAGTAGATTTAAATGAGATTGTGGTCACATTTTCCTAGCTTTTTTAAATATCTGGCAAAATATTTAGTTACTACTGTAAAGAATGACTTCTATGAATTCAGAGGATGGCACTTATTTCCATAGGTACTTAGGGACATTTAAAATTTTTTACTACAAGGAGAAAAATGACAGTGCACTATTTTCTTCTAAAGTATTTGAGATCACTGCTGAGGACAAAGACATTTGATTGCACTTGGTTAGTGCCTTGGTAATTCATATAGTTGATTAGTTTGCTTTTCAAGAGAATTATAATTGAATTCAGCCTCTTTTTCCTTGTGAAAATGGTTCTGAGTATAAAATAAGTTTATCTAACCTCTTCACTATAATAGGTGATTTCTTCCATTAGTTCCTTTAGACCTGGAAATTTAATCATCTCTCTGTGTACATCTTCAGTATATAGGATAATGCAGTTAAACTTGGCTTTCACCTTATGAAAAAACAAGGTCAAATTTTGTTTAAAATCCTGAGGCATTATATATGTATGTATATGTGTATGTGTTTGTATATGTGTTAAGTTCTATTAAAATATTAATAATTTTAAAACTCTCGTGAGGGAGGGTGTTGTTCATTATTTAAAAAATATATATCACTTGTTTAAACAGGAAAATAACATATTTAGATGAGCAAAAATTTTAAATCTCTGTGCTAACTGATCTTTAACTTTGACTATTGACTCAAACTAATGAAAAAAGCTTAATATTGAGAAGTATCTTTGAAAAGAGAGTATATGTAGGAGCGGTCATGGGTTGGGTTTTTTTCCCTCCTCATTCCCCTGTTTTTCACTAATTCCTCGTTCAGTATTGAACAAGTCATTTTAACTTATCAGAGTTTATTGATTTAAAATAAAATAAGTAAAACACCACTGAGTATATTCTACATCTGCAGAATTAATATTTGCATTTTATCTCTGGGTGCGTTTATGTATAATACTTCACTTTCTTTCACTAGCCTACGATCACAGCAATATTGATGTATTGGCTTCCTATTTATTTCAAAGATATTTTGTGCTCTTTTGTTCCTTGAAATATTGCGTGTTATTACTACAATCTGTTTACGAGGTGTAGAAAAGATTTCACAGAAAATGTGTCCAAGCCTATTAACACTAATGAAGCTTCATATGGTTAAGTTATGAGTATTACAAGGGCCACAGAATTAAAATGATTTTTCAGTATAGAGCAAATCAGTATGTGAGGATACCATTATATATACCAGAATGCAACGTGTAATCATAGATCTATCATGTGCCATCAGTATAGTGCATAATACAGGTCTATACATTTTTGCATAGGTCATCTGAAATTTTGGAAATTCTTAAACTAAAGATTTATACTTAAATTTCCTTTTTTTTTTTTGTAGTGAAGCTGTGCATTATTCATTAAAAAAGAAAATACAAGATATATTTCTAAATATTTTTAAAATATGAAATGCAGTTCTGTTTGTTGAAAGAGTGAAGCTTAACAGCGCTATTTTAGCTAAGCACTGTAAAAATTGCTTGCCATATGCCCATTTCTCATCCTCTTTCACACAAAATTTCACTTATTAATACTGTGAAAAATGCATACACATTTCAGTCATATTTAATTAGTCATCCTACACTATTTTCAGGTAATTTAAATGCATATTCTTCATCTCTGGCCCTCTCAAAAGAAAGAAAAAATCTACAACATTTATTCACTTTAGATGAACGAATACATTAGAAGAGTTTGAGTTTCACTCCTTTAGCAAGATAAAGATAAAGCCAATATAATTTGGCACGTAATTAAGTACTTCACTAATTCACTACCTTAACTGTTAAAAAAATGGACCTTCAATGTGAACTTGAAAACCACAAATACATCAGTTCCCTGTGCAAGCTTTGTTTTGCAGCACAAATCTAATTTAAACCCAATTTGTATCCAGATGTAATCAAACAGAAATAACAGAAATCTAATTTCTCCCACCTCATTTCTATTGGAATCTTTCTCAATCCACTCTGTGGACTGAAAATTAAGATTTAGTGTTGTGCTTGTTTGTTTGCTTTTAAGTTTGCTTGTATATTTATTTTTAAAGGAGTTTCTTTATAAAGCATACTATGCCTACTTCAGATCTACCTGCTTCGATTTGTCTTGTTCTGGACTTCAACCAGTAAATAAATATCAAGCAAAGGTTAAAAAAAAAAAAAGTGGTGGTTGTTTTTTTTCCATCTGATCTTCTCATTCTCATCGCCATTCTATCCTAGACATGGATTCTCCTTACCCAAGATAATTCCTATCCTATCAACAGAATAACTCATATGAATACATATACATCATAGATCCAACAACATGTGCCAACACTATCCAATCTATTCTACCCAAGTCTCAAGTCAAGCCTGAGATATGGGTTTGGAGATAAGGGTGGGAGATAAAAAGCAAAATAAAAGATGCCAGCAACAGTTTGCTGCAACATTGCTAATAATACTCAACTCTGTATGATGCCATGTGCTTATGCATCCACTTTCCTAGCACTTAAACTAGAACATCAGGCTGACCCTCATAAATGAATACACAGCTTTGGTTCCACTCTGAGTCTGCTTTCTGACTTAGCTGCTATGATTAGAATATGCAGTGTCAATTCTATAAAGTTTGGTTTAACTTTAGCCTAATCTAATATTTTCTAATAGTAAAGAAAACCAATGAACGAAAAAAAAAGTTCAAAGATTTTGCCTTTGTGTAGAAGCTGGATAAGGATGTTGGAGACTATGGAAAAACCTTTGCATGAAGGAAGATGGAACAGACTGGAATTCTTCAGCCTGGGAAAGATGGAAGACTACAATACAGACTCATAAAATGAGAAATCTGTTGAGGAAGCAAACAAGAACTAGGGCAATACTGAATGTATTTATGTGTCAGGTAGCAGGTTCAAATCCCCTCCAAACCACTTCCTCACACATTTAGTTGTATCGTGAAACTCTTCACTATAGGCAACCATAGGTTGCCCATAGTAATAATAAACCAAGTTTACCTACTTTCAGAAAGTAGTTAGCATAAAGGTATTTTCTCTACATCACAAAGCCACAGAAATGTAAATCACTGCATACTTCCTGGGACTTAAACTTCCTTAAGCATGCGCTACTGGTCAGAGCTAGAAACTAGGATGTTGGGCCTTTGGTCAAATGTACTGTTGTCTTAACCTGGAAAACTACTCTGGTACTCTTCTGATTTCACTCTAAGGCTTTTCAATTACAGGAAATTCAATTCCGAACATTATTAGACAGGAAAAAATTTAATAATTTAATTTCTCATTTGAAAAAGTAATCTTTGATATGCTTCTGGGTTAGAAATTTTTAGGCTGAGTTTTGAATTTATACAGGTTGAATTCTTCTAATGTAAATATGCAAACTATTTAAAGAAATGTAATGAATACTGAAGCAAGTGGAAGGAAAAGAATGTGTTTTGGCAAATATGTCCCCGTTCTCATAAAATAACATATCATTTCCTCTCACTGTGTGTCTCGTCTGTTCTGGTTCAGCTAGATTTCTGATATACCTCTGCACCCAAGCTTTTCTGTTCAAGAAGAATATTTGTGAATAATAATATCAATGGATTTCAAGTAAAAGGTTGCTAATGACAATACTTTGCACTATTGTGTAAAGCCTAAACGACTGCTTGTGGTGAAAGCCTAAGACTGATACTTAAATCCATTTAACTGGGCCCCAACCAATGAAGATTTCTGAAGCAAAGGGAAAGGGAAAGTGGCAAGATAAAGATTAAGGCAATTCAGAAGGAAAACTCATATTGTATTGTTTGGATTAACACAAACACTGGAGAGACATACTACTTAGTTTCTAGATAGATCATCTACACAAGGACACGAAGGATTTAATGCCTTTGTGCGTGTGTGTGTGTCCCTTCCACATCTTGTTGACTGTGTAAAGACATTTCTTTTGTTGTAAACTTCATGCACTTCTTTGTTCCATGTAAATCAAGGTTCCTAAGAGATAGCCTGTCTTGAATTTTTGGTGGTTTTTGATGTGGGAATGTCTCATCCGTATTGTTCCACTGGTACGTGTGTTTCTAAGGTAAGTAGTCAGAGTAATCATTGCTACAAAAATGTTTATAGATATGCATACCAGCCCCTCTTCCTTCTGCTCTTTTGTCATTTCTTCACTTGGATTACAAAAAACAAAAAACTTTATAGAAAATCTCAAGTTGGACATTGTTTATCCATCACTCCATCGCTTCATGTATTATTAGAATGTATGTTACAATGCTGTTTTACAAAATGAGAGAATAAAAACAAAGCATCAATAAAAAACTTACTAAGTGGAATTGCCAAAAGTCTCAACTGTCTACTTTTCTGAGCGAAACTGAGATAGATAACTTTCCCGGCAAAAGTCTTCAAAAACTAGGTCAGTGCTCTGTATTGCCTGAAAAACCCAGCTCATGTCTTAGACTAAAAGTGATCTCAGATTTTCCCCACTTGACTACCAGAAATAATTATTTCTGGTGTCAGCCTTGTAATTCCAGCTGATTATTCGCCATATTCACTTGATGATTTAATAATTTCACATATTGATTTATTGTCTCACTCTTAATTATGACCTTTATTGGATCATTGTATCATACCATCTTTAATTAGTGTTGTAAAGTTGTCAAAAATTAGTTCAGTAAAATGCTTGCTTAAGTATATAGCTGCTTTCTCATCTTTTAAAAAATAAAATCCATAAAAAATACACACATAGTACTCATTCAATCATATTACACCTTGTGTCATGAACTCTGAGGAAAAAGTTAATGTTAATTAAGAAATTAACAAACCCATTTTCCTGTGCTTGCAAATGGGTACCTAAGAAACCCTTAGTTTTATTATCTTTGTGGCTTCTTGTATCATGGATTATGTTGCAAATAGGCTAATAATTTCCAGAAAATCTTGGAAATGGCAATGTCAGTACTCTTCTGCCTGAAGTAATGTTAAACTGTTCTGGCATGGAATGAGCAAAAGTGACACTTCCCAACTAATGAAAAAAAATCCAAGAAAGGGGTTATAATCCACTTCATTTTCTGTGCAGGTAGAGGTAACAAGATCATCAACCAATCTATTTTTTATTATTTCTTTCAAATTATAGAGATCTGAATAATACAAATTGTTCTTTCCCATTTGTTTCTGAAGGTACTGTGCAAATGCTGCTGCAGTACAACTGCTATTTCTTCTCCCACAGGTATCAGACGCAGACTTTTTATGTAGAACCATTCAGACATTTTGTGGAGAATCAGTTGTAAAATGCTAATCAAACATGAAATGTTCACAGAATGTGGCAACAGTGATGACATTTCAAAATAAAAGACACATTTTTAAGAAAGTATATGAATAAAGGAAAATACTTCTTTTCAGTCTATTTGGAAAAAATGCTCTTAATTTATGTAGCATATAATTTTTGAGTTAAAATATGAATAAGACATAAATATAATTTGATTTTAAGACACACTAGTCTCTTCTTTTAGGCACAACTAACAATGCACTTAAGATATTTGTGGATTAAAATTACACTGCAAATACAGAGTACTAATATCCCTTTCTTTCCAGTTATTCAATCTGTATCTAATATTGAGTGAATATAATTTCTTGCAAGCAAAGTGTTCACCTTTTGGAAAGTGTAATCGCTAGTGGGGAAACTTCTATTTCAGCACTCTCTAAGAGAATTAGAAGATAAAATCCCAGCAGTATTATAAAAAATGTTTTTCCTTAATGTTTTGGACCTATTAATTGTTTTACAGTAAAGTCAAATCTTACTAAAGTTGATCCTAGAAAAGTTCACAGCAATCGGGAAAAAAAAATCAGAAAGAGAAGTTTACACCCCGGCACAACTACAAAGTTGATTGTGGAAAAAGACATTACACTCTTCCAGTGGAGAAAAAGCCTGCACGATGAGTGTCGGTGGTGAAATTGAATGAAATTTCTGCTCAGAGTGAGTTCTACATTACAGACGAGATCAATAAACAAAGATATACTTTGTTCAAATTCAGCTATTTTTTCTTTATTTAAGAAATGCCTTTGTCTGCATTTCTTAACCTGTAAATATTTTCCAGTGCATTAGAAATGGCTAGACTATTAACTTTCACATCACTGTCATGAGATCCAAGAGCTCAGGTCTTCAATGGTTTAGCAGTGCTTTTTCCGGTTTTTTAATAGCTGGTGATTTTACAATGGGGTTTTCTGTCCTCACCCAAGCTTCTCAGAAATTACTTTTGACATGGATCACTTTGCAATACATGTAATATTAGCCATTTAATCTTCACAGAATCATCAGGGTTTAAGGATTTAATTAGTGGTCTCGTTGTCTGCAAGGAGTTATTCCTGCTAAAAGCCAAATTTAACTTTTCTCTTAAAAAAGAGAGGAGTGTTTTCACAAACTGTAGATTGACATATATTCCAAAGTTTAAGAATGTCTCTCTTAAGTTTCTTTGCCTGTTTCCTACTAGGTGACATCTTTCAGTGTAAGTGTAGTACATTTGATTTTAGTTCTTTTTTTCATTCCCATTGCCTTTCTATTTCTTTCCTATGGAAAATCTATTCAAATGTTCATAATCTGTTGTATCCAAAACATTTCAGGATAAAGCTAATATCTTCAATAGCTTTTGGAAGCACCCTTAAAACTATTTTTGGTATTTTCACGTACTATACCACAATCCTGTTGTGAACTTGGAAAAACGAAAATCATTTTACACTTGAGGGAATCATTACAAGTAGAACATTTCAACCATGATACAGACATGCAAACTGAATATCTCTAGGAGGAGTTCTAGAATAAATAGTTTAATGAAACAAATAAATTAAATTATAATGGTAATTAAAAAAGAAGTTTACTTCCTTTTGCAATACAAGCCTAGCTAGTGTAAGGGTGACAAGGATTTAGCACTGCCTCTTGTTATGCTTGGAGTTGCATTTACCCAAAATTAAGATTTGAAAGTTATCACTTGTCATCTCTTGTGTGCTCAAAAAATCTTTTAGATTGCTAAAATTAAGAGGTTCATAGCATTAATGATTGCATAGCATTTTATGAGCACTACAGCCCTATTGTGCCAGCCACCACCCAAATACACACAGGCAGCCCCAGACACTAGCAGCTTGCATTCTAAATAAACCATGAGGGCAAATATTTTTCTTTTCACTTATCCTTTACAAACAGTATTGACAATTTAGGGAATTAAGTAGACATTTATGGTATTTGAGAATGTAATTACACTAGTTAACATTCACCAGAAAGCAATTGCCATTATTCCCAAGGGAGAGCCAATCACGGGTATGATTACAAAGAAGCTGTGAGGATGGACTTAATTGAAAAAACAGGAGGACTTCTAGCTAAGAGCAGGGGAAAGAAGTGATAAATTAGTTTTCTTGAGACTTCACAAGGAATGAAACTGGGGAAGTCAGTATACAGTCTAAGTTATGCATTTCCAGTATTAAATTAACAAGAAAAAAGATTATCCCCTGGCACTTTCCAAGGAAATGTCAACAAAGGTTATTTTAGACTTGATGGCTTATCAAAATAAGTTTAAAAAAAAAACAACTATATTCAGAACCACCCAAGACATTGAACCAATAAATGTATCAAAAGTTCCTCTTCCAAATACTCAGCAAAGTAAAGAATCCCCTGAACAAATTTGCCAGGACTTTGAAGAATATTCCAAACTTCCTGACTTGGGGGATAGGGGGGAAGGGGGGAGGGAGGGAGAAAAAAAGGTCTTCAAGTTCACTCTTTGTTTGGTATGAAAATATTGAAGCACTCACCCTTTTGTCCTATTTGAATTTATTCTTTTTAATTAAAAGTGTTGAAAATGGATATTTTATCCTTGCATCATTTCTCTTACGCATTTAACACATTAATTAGAAGAAATATAACTTCAACCTTGCCAAATCAGAGTGTTTTGCTTTAAAAATATAATAAATTTCATACTTATACATTTGAAATCTGGTCAACATCCATTTATTGACTTTCCTACTCAAATTTTGGATCCAGCAAAATGTAAAACTGAATTTACTATTCAGCGGAATGTTGGATCTCATTTTCCATTGCCCTGTTGCAATGTTGTAATGTTTTCCCAGTGTTTCAAATCTGTGTACTTCTGCACAATTCTTGATTTTTTTTAGATTTTATTTATTTTTTTTTAAATAACAGCATGAAAACCATCTCCCAGACTCCTGGGTGCTAAAGGATATGCACTGTGGGTGAAAAAAGGCCAGGGTAGTAGGGAAGGTTCAGCAGGAAGTCTCATATTTATGACTTCCTTTACCATTTTATAGCAGAGGTAAGTTTGATTAGCCTTTCTGCTCTAACTGTGTATAACATTACAGTGGTCAGAAGAGTATGCAGGAACCATGGTAGGGAGTGTTCTTTGATGGCCTTGATTTGTCCAATCTCCACTGCAAATTCAAGGCTGAGAGATGATCAAAAGAATTTATACATGGTCTAAGTACAGAGATCAGCCTTGAAAAGCTGTCTCTAACTGGGGTCCTTACAAGCTCCCATGCACATTGTGAACCCAAATGTCTTTTTAGAAACCTAGAATCTAAACCTCTTCAGAAAATAGCAGTTTGCCTTTTTAATTTCTCCACTTGCAAACAACACTGCTTAATTATTATTCTGATATGACTACTTTTTTGACTCAAGCATTATATTGTGTTTAGATATGGAATATATGCACAAGAAGAGAGAAAAATGGTTATCTCTGGCTAAGAGATACCCATCTTCACTGTACATTAACACTCATCTGTTTCTCAGTTCCTGGTTTAGGTAGACAGAATAATGCATTCCTGAGGTCTCAGTGACAATATGGAGAAAAATAATAGAAATACAGGACTGGGAACATAGAAATTTAGCTGCGAATAATCTCCTTTTAATGATACTAGCTAGACACTAGATAAGACCTGAACAATGCATCTCTCGAACTATTGTTTTTTGTCAAACATATACATGTCTGCTCTTTGCTTGAAATCCAGTGCTCAGTGATAAGAGACGATAAAAAAGAGCAGAGCCCAATGCTTTCCAAAAGCATATTACGTTCATTTTTTATTCTGAAGAACGGATCAATCCAATGATATAAAAACTTTGAAAGAGTTAATCTTAAGAACTGGGAAACTTTTTTATTTGTTAATGAAAGATTTACCTGCTAAGGTTCCCCTTTGTGTATTTTTTCAGAGCAGGTGGTAGATGTGAGTCATACTGAAATCCTAGCTTAGTATTTAAATATGTGGTGTTGTTTTTTATCTGTTAAGGAAAAGTAAATTTTAATCTAATTCTTGAACAGTACTTTGAAAACCAATAAAGGGGAGGGTTTGGGGAGAAAGTATGTTCTTTTCTTCCAGTTAAATAGGTCTTTCATTCTGTACTGCCAAATATAATAATAAAAGGCGGAAGAGTCACTCCATCCTGTATAGCACGCTAAGAAGGGCTTTGGTGCTCTTTAAGGACTGGGAAATTTTGAATACAGCTGAGAGACCCTTTGCCTAATTCAGAAGAAATTAATGTTTATAATGGTGTGATCTTATGTTCTTACTGCTTCAGACTATTGACGTGTCTCTTATTACAGTAGTTACTGTATGAATTTTATTTTTTGTTACTTTATTCTTTAAAGTAAACTTTACTAAAAGTTCATTCTGTTCCTGGGTGATTTAAAGTAAAGAATTTTGTTTATAAGAACAGCAGGAGTTGGCCAAAATATAACTGCTTTTCCATGACAAATTTCAATGTGCTGAATCTAATTTACGTTAATCATGTGTCAGCCATATCTTTGAGAAGACCATCATTCTTCTTAGATACTAATTTCAAGACTCTTTTCAAATAATCAAAGATCTGGAAGATGAAAGTGCAGAATGATGTCACCATAAACTGCCAAATTATCATAAATCTAGTGTGTATATCTCTTGCTCTTGAGCTAATAGAGAAAACGTGTGTAACCTACAGTAGCTTCCAAAACCTGGAATTGCAGGTCATATAACTAACTAAATTTGGAGGAAATAATTAAACATTCTGTGTCTTTTTTTTTTTTTAATTGAAATTTAAAGTTATTTTCTTTCTTTTCTTCCCATAGTTTTAGTTTCTGCTTTGTCTCAAATTAAGAACTTGTCAAAGTTATAATTTTTCATAGTGGTGTGCTATTCAGAAAAAAAAAACCACCCCAAACAAACAATCCGGAAAATCACAAGATATTGAGGTAGATCCTCCTGTATTGACTGTACTAGTAATTTCAACTAGCTAGGGAAGGATTACTTCACTTTTAGTCTACCATGTTGAATAAGCAGGAATAGAATAGGAAAGTTTACATCCGTATGCTTCCTGAAATGCATGTAATGGCAGAAATATTACTAGTGGAAAAGAGGAAATGAGGTTAACACCCCTGTTCTATGCCAATAGTTGACTTTCATTCTTTTGCATGTCAGCCTTGAGACATACTTCAAGTAGTGTAGCCACTTACTAGCCCCATAGCACCTAAGCTGTTCTGGAAACCTCTTCTACTCACACCTTCAGGGTCATTATTCTGCTTTGGATTGCAACAATCCCTGTTCTAGAAAAATGCTTCAATGAAGCTTGTTGAAAATCAGTACTTTTATTTGTTGAAAATCATGACCCTGCCCAGACTACTGACACTTGACTTTCAGCAACCTACATGTGGGAATCTGAGTGTGAGTTGGACATTATAGCCAAATGGAAGTCTAATCAATGAAGTTCACTAAGTCTACATTCTTACTCACTTCAACCTGAAGCAGAAGACAATCTCTGGTCAAACAAGTATCTCTGTAAATTCCATATACTATAATGTGATTCTAGACAAATGCACATCTTAATGTACACATCTGAAACTATTATTGCACCTCAGCTCTTATGTTCAATTAAATTTTCCAAATGTAGACATCTAGTGCCATTTGAAACGACACACACTGTTTGAGACATATACATGACACTGACAGATTTAACACTATCTTTAGAAGTCTTGTGTCCTTCTGCTTTGGCATCTGAAGGGCAAGTCTTGCATACTGAAGAATCTTAGTGACTTTGAATGCCCAATTCTAAGCATATCTTTACAGTAATTATTGAAAACTTTCATTAGAGTGTCCATCCCACCCCTTCTTTATTGAAGAGAGTTATAGGATAAAGTTTTCTGATGTGAAATTAATAAGTAAAACAACAAAGAAATTAGCCTTTAGTGTAGCCCCAGTGAAATCTCTCTCATTACCCTGTGAGTTTATATAAATATGTGGATTCAGAAGAATTAAAATACTTAACAGAACTGTGATCTTCTCCTATGGGAAACACAGAATTAAATTCAGAAGTTATGCACAGAGTAAATTATATTTCTATCCTCACTAAACATAAAGTAAAATAAATTGAAGAATACTTACGCACCTTCTATTTTTTTGTTCGTATCATAGAAGTGTTAATTTGAAACATCAAGTGTTGCAGCAAGTGTACTTCTGATGCCTAAGTCTACGGTTTAGTCAAATTCAAATTTTTCCTACATCTGCTGATGTGCCATTTCATACATGTGTTCAAGTGGGGATTCATAGTCTATAGATCTCATCTAAAGAACTTGATTCCTACAAGGAAGTAATGAACTCTAGCTGAGAACCTTTCTTTGGAAAGGTTAGAGCACTGAAGAATTATGTTAAAGTTGACATTCCCTATTCATCTCAATCCTCTGAGAATATTTGATTGGAAAATACTCTGCAGTAAATGTTAGCATACTGTTAAAGTATGGAGGTCTGGAGGAATAAGATCTTTTCAATCTGCCTTTTTTAAGTTATGTTTTGAGTAAATTACTCAGCTAGTAAATGAGAAAGTGACTGGGATACAGTCGCTCTAATTACTGGCCTATACTTGATTTCTAGACCAATGAACAATTAATGATTACATGTGCATGAGTAGCTTTCACAAACCAGGCTAGGAGTGACTCAGAATAATTCATAAGACACTTTCCTGAAAAATGAGAAACACAAAACTTCCAGCAGAGAGAGCTTTTGAGTCCTTGTTTCTCACATCCCATGCAAGTGCTGGATGAATTGCCAAGACAAGTTTTGTAGGTGGATGCAATAAGCACCAATTGTTAGGGAAGATATAAGAAGCAACCTGAAGTTTGGTGGTGAAGTCTGAGCAGCCAAGGTTAGAATGGTGATATCTCTGGGGGTGATGTTACCCTTGCATAAGCGCAGGAAATCAGCATCAGTTTTAGCCTGGCCTCTGTCTTCTCCATGCCATATACTCTTTGTGTTAAAACACATTTCATATCATCCATGCTCTAATTTAACAAAAGCTATTAATTTTACTTGGACATTGTACACCTAACTTTTACTGATAAACAACCCGCTAGGTGCCTGTCTGAAGTTTGTTTATCCTGATGCATGCAGCATGGGGAAAAAGCAGGAAGAATTAGAGGACTGTATGCAGTTGTTGGGCTACAGTCTCATTGGAATGACACCATCTTTAGTAACATTCACACAAACAAACAGGATGTTGTGGTTTGGGCTGGGCTAAAACGAATGAGAGATGCTCTCTTTTACCTCTTTCCCTTTCAGAGAAGGGAGAGCATCTCCCTTCAGGGAGAGAAGGATGAGAGACAGGATGAGAGACAAAAGAGACTTATGAGTTTAAAAAGAAACTAAACCAATGAAAATATTAACAAAATATTAAAAAGAAAACAATGAAATATATACAACATATACAAAACCACAAAACTGTATCAAGCTCCCAGGATGACAATCATGTCATTGGCAGGCACGGGGAAAGTCCCAGACTGAACAGGAACTGGATTCCAGATCTGGATACAGGAATGCATGTATTGGGATCAAAGGTAGATGAACAGAGTCCTCCTCGTATGCCGGCCATCGAAGAAAGAGGGCTGACTCTTCGATGCCTCAGCTTTTATACTGAGCATGATGCAGGTGGGATGGAATACCCTGTTGGTCAGTTTTGGGTGACCTGTCCTGTCCACTCCTCCCTGTAGTTGGGACCCCTCAACGCTTTTCTGCTTCTGACCCTCCAACGGGACATATAATAAAGTTAGCTGACCTTGGTTGTTATACCAATAAGTAAAAGCAAGAGCCTCTCTGCATACTGTTCCTTGGCATAAACTATAAACATATGTCTTATCACTCTGGAAGTGGCTACTGCTGGAAAAATATGCCATTCATTTCAGAGTTCAGTTACTTAGAAGAGGCTTAACTAAAAAGCAAAATTACTGAATGGAAAATTGGTTCGGTTTTACCTCAAACCAGGACAAATACAGCCTATGTAAGTGGACAATGAGATGGACTGAAAACTGGCAGAACTGCCAAGCTCAGAGGGTTGTGATCAGTGTCTTGTAGTCCAGCCAGAGGCCAGTCATTAGTGGTGTCCCTGAGGGATCAATACTAGGGCCAGTACTGTTGAATGTCATTGTTAGTGATCTGGATGATGGGACAAAGCATAATCTCAGCAAGTTTTTGATGACACAAAACTGGGAGGAGTGGCTGATACACCAGATGGTTGTGCTGCCAGAGGACAGGTTGGAGAAATGAGCAAAGAATAATGTCACAAAGTTCAATGAAAAAGAAATGCAAAGCCCTGCATGCATGGAGAAAGAACTCCATGGATCAATAATATTGTGGGGGACGACCAGCTGGAAAGCAGCTTTAAGGAAAAGCCCCTGGGAGTCCTGGTGGTCATGAAGTTGAACAAAGGCCAGCAACGTGCTTTTGCCACCAAGAAGGCCAACACCATCCTGAGCTGCATAAGGAAGAACATTGTTAGCAGGTCAGGAGAGATGACCCCCTCCACTCAGCACTGGTAAGACTCACCTGCACCTAGTCCTGGGCTTCCCAATGCAAGAGAGTCATGGACATACCGTAGTGAGCCCAGCAAAAGGCCATGAAGATGATTAAGGCATTGGAGCTTCTCTTGTATGAGAACAGACTGTGAGAGCTGGGACTGTTGAGTCTGGAAAAGATGAAGCTTGGGAGGCATCTGATTAATGTTTATAAATACCTCATGGGAGAAAGTAAAAAGAATGTAGACAGACTCTTCCAGTGAAAGGAAGAGAGGTAATGAACACAAAAGGAAATAAAAGAAATCGCCTTTAAACAAATTAAAAGACTTTTCTATTGTGAGAGTGATCGAACTCTGGAACAGGTTGCCCAGAGAAATGACCTTACTGGACATGGCTCTGAACCACCTGCTGTAGCTGACCTGCTTTGAACAGGGAGTTTGAGCAGGAACCAGATGGTACGCAGAGGTCTGTCCAACCATAGCCATCTTGCAATTCTGTGATTGTCTTACTTCTGTCCTTCCACCATTATAGCTAAAGAAGATACCACTAACATTTAAATTTGATAGATTAAAGAAAAGAAGATGCCAGCAATGTTTCTTTCCCTGAGAAGTGTGAAAGAAGTCTCCTTTTAAAAGTATTCATTCCAAGATATGGGTCTTAATTAAAAGCTGAGCTACTTTGTTGTTAGCTACACAATCCATCTTGGATAGACAAATGGGATCCTGAAATTTCTACTCAGTCTAAACTCTGTCTAGTTTATTTGGGTCTATGACCAGCATCTTGGCTTTTGTAAATCCTTTTCTTAGGACACTAATTAGATTAGGTGAGAAACTGAGGGTCATGAATTGTGAATTATCAAGAAAATTTTTAAGGTTTGGTGAGATACCACTAAATGAATCAGTAGTAAATCTTACAAAGACAGAAAAAGTGATAATCTCCTCTTAAGATGTGCTAATTAATGTATTTCACAGACAGATACATTTGTTAATTTAAAATATTATTTGAGACACTGACAGTGCAATGTATTTGGAAAAATGAGGTATTTCTTTCCAATTGTTTTGGTGCAGGTCTAGCTTGATAGATTAGCATATAATAGATAGGAGATGACCTCAGCTCAAAGTCTAGATCTTGCAGAATGGGGTAGCATTCACTTTTATTTCAGTAAGAGCCTAAATATGGCATTGAAAAATGTTTCTGATATAGACTGGATCTATGTTGTTCACGACACTGTATATACTTCCAAAGAATACAAGTACATACTGCCTTAACAAGTCAGAATAGAAAGCTATGCTAAAGACATCCCAACTTCAATTTTAATCTTCACATGAGAAGCCAAAAAAATACAATATGGAAATATCCATTGCTTTTCTGGTTGGGGTATAATTGTAAAAACAAACTAAGCAAACCCATGTGACAACATAAATTCAGGCAGAAAGGCATATAATTCCAAACTTGAAATCCATATTCTGTACAGAAAGATAATATTTTAAACATGTTTTACTAGGGAGCAAATAACTGATTTATGATTTTGACTAACTATGGGAAATAATATTGAATCACATCGTATACTCCGGATCTGTCCAATCAGTTGCATGAGCTAACACAGGAGTTACAGGTGTAATATACTGCTGTGAATAATATTCATCAATTGCGAGGCAATTTTTCATTCAGTGGAATTACCTATGATCATGTCTTTAGCTTCTAAGGAATCTAATGTTCTTTTGCTGGATATTGGAAAATGTCACTTTTTGTATTCATACAGTTTTGTCAATTTGTAAATTTTCTTGTTCTAGCAGGTGCATGCCTATCACCTTTAAATAACTTCCCTTAAGCTTCCTGAAAAATATAGCTTCTTATTTCACTTTCAGTTTTTAAGATGTAGCCTTGTTATGAGAACTAATAGTGACTCTGTGGTATAAATAATGAGTATGAAATAATCTTCATGTGTTTTCTCTCATATGAGTTCTTGCATGTTGAGCTTGTGAGAAACTTTTAGATGTGTTATTGCCTTATACAAATGGCAATCTTTCTTTTCATCATAAGCACAGAGAAATCCAAGACAAGAATAATTTTTGTAGGTGTCTTTTTTATATTATTTACCTTTTATTTAATGAAGAACTTTTCTCACTGAATCAGTAAGCTTCTCAAAAATGATTAATAGCATGTAAAGACATATATTTCATTTGCTTGTTCCTGTAGTAAGTTCAGGGTCACAGGTGACATACCTGCTCCATGGAAATCTCATTTATATCTCACTTCCTCTGGTGTGGGAGAGAAAAACCAATCAACCAAACAGAAATACTCCTGATGATTTATTCAGATGCTACAGAATATATTTGGTTAAAAACAACATTTCTTCTAGGTTGTATGGTTGCTTAAGATACACACCTTTAGTTACTCAAACATACATTATCACTGTGAGGCCTCTGGCACAGAATACTTACTCTTCATATAGTTACAAATGCAATTACTCCACTTTTCACATCAAAATTCTTCATTTTTTCCAACCTATACTTCCCAATAAGATGCATTAGATTTAGCCAGACATCATGCTGATATCAGTGCGTATTTCGTGTAGATAGCAATGCAGTCAGCAACTTCCAGAAAATAAGGCCTGTTGGTTTTGGTTTTTTTTTTCTTCTAATTGGAGAGGTTGTAAGTTTCAGAGTGGCATTTCAAAGTACCATGTTAGTTTTATTTGGTTTCTTAATAATTTTGCTTACATCCATAATTTTTTGCTGTATTAATATTTTTGCATCGATACTGGTTTTTATTACTGTTGCACTCCTTTATGCACAGATTTAGCTTGTTGGTGCAAAGAGCATTGCACTGAAAAGGGGATTTAAATATCGTTTAATTGTACTCTTCAGTTTCCCAGCTGTATTCAAAAATTCACTGTTCCTTGTGAGAAATAACCCTTATTATGGAGTTCCTCAGTGCGCAGAAGGGAGAGGTTGTGCCTATTCCAAGCTTGTAGTCTTCAGCAGCACAGATGTAACATAATCACAAACATTATTCATTTAATTGTCTTTTGTTAGCCAACATGTACAACTTCCAGGCTGCTGTCTGTCCAGCTATTACCTATCCAAGTAGCATTTCTGCCTTGTCTTATTGACATGGCTTTTGATTATGAGTTGAACTCCCCTTTTTTGATGAGTCAGTTCGTAGTCTTGCTGGTCCTTTCTGCTTGTCAAGCAGATTCTGACATTCATAGATTCATAGAATCATGGAATCACAAAATGGTTTGGGTTGGCAGGGACCTTTAAAGATCATCTAGTTCCACCCCCCTTGCCGTGGGCAGAGACAACGTCCACTAGATCAGGTTGCTCAAAGCCCCATCCAATCTGGCCTTGGGCACAACTCTTCTGGGCAACCTGTTCCAGTGTCTCCTCACCCTCAAAATAAAAAATTTCTTCCTATGTCCCATCTAAATCTACCCTCTTTCAGTTTAAAACCACCACCTCTTGTCCTGTCACTACAGGCTTTGGTAAAAAGTCTTTCTCCATTTTTCTTATAAGCCCTCTTTATATACTGAAAAGCCACAAAAGGGTCTCCCTGTAGCCTTCTCTTCTCGAGGCTGAACAACCCCAACTCAACCTTTCTTCATAGGAGAGGTGTTCCAGTCCTCTGATAATTTTCATGGCCATGTATAATATATAATTGTATTTCTTATTATTTAGCTTAAAACAAATTTCTCCCTGTGTTTCACTACACCTTCTTTATGACCATTTTTCCTTCAAATCTCATCACCCATCTAATTTTAGTTTCAGTCCTGAAAGAAAACCAGAACATAATACCCATTCTTTAATTCTGTAAAGTTAGAGCTTCAGCCTTCTCTTCATCACAATCCTTTATGGCACTACACAAGCACACAGTAAGCAGCCAATTTTGCAAGACAGATGACTGAATACGAAAGGGTCAGAGAGGGCTTTTAAGAGCTTTCAGAGCACATGTGAGGAGAATGATGGCAGTTACTTTTTAAAAAAAATTATCTACAGGCATTTCTATGGTGCTCAGCAGTATAGCATGCACTCCAAAAGCCCTGATTAATCTATTCTCATGGCAGCCACATGAATGAACCAAACGTTAGACTCTCCATTACACACATGAGTCCAAGATGAATCCATTGAAGTCAGGAAGCTGCTACCTTTGTTTGGTCAGCTTGAAATGTGTTGTTGAATTTCAGAATAGCAGAATGTGCAACATCCAAATATAAGTCTTTGGCAGCTGTGAGTGGTCCACAGCTGAGGATACTGACAAATGCCAAAGCAAGTAGTTTCAGTGGGTCATCCACAGGTGGACGGCACATCCAAAATGACCACTCAGTTTTTCATATTGGCCAGTGTGATTCTGCCTCAACTCCCAGGGAAAGAGTCACAATGGATCAGAAGTCAGCCAAGTGTCTTACCCCACAAATGTTACATTTGATTTTGTCATTTTAGTAGCTTAGGTTGTGTTTGCAGCCTACAGAGAACAAACACAAGAGACGCATCGTGATTTTGATCATGTCTTTTCTCATATGTTATAGCAGACAGCCTTTTTTACCCATTTTTGTCCCTTCAAATGAAGTAATAGATTTTATTATGAAACAGCAATGGCGCTAGTTCAGCAAAGATTAGCATTTGCCTAGGTTTAAATTGAATGATCTAATTGAAATCAAGGGGAATATTAATTTGTTTTATGTGTTTAATCAGCTAGCTGAAGTGAAGCCTAAATTAATGAATGTGACCTGTGATTCACCAGGCATTTGGAAGCAGAATATGTAACGCCAAGCACAGATTTGCAGGGCAGACCACGAACGTTTTTGCTTTCATGCTTGTCCCGTCTCCCCTGCTGTGGTGCTGGCATCGCTCAGTCCACTCAGCACATCCCTGCAGTTTCTGGCTCCACAGAGGATCTCTGGTGCTGCACTGGGAGTCAAAATGGAGCCAGCACTGTGGCAGGAGAGGAGGCCAGAGCAGCCTCAAAGCCAGAAGGGCTGTGGATACTGTGTCTCTGCCAGCTGTGGGCTAATTCCCCATGGAGTAGGCAGCCTGCCATGGCTGGGGCTATGGGGCACAGCCTGGGCTCCAGAGGAGGATGTGACAGCAGGCTACAGTACATACAGTGGGGGTCTAGTCACCATTTATATCATGGCTGCATCCGTCCTTCATATTACAAAATTCACTTCTACAGAATTGAATTTAATATCAGTGAACCAATTTTCACACTAGAACATAGAATGATTAGAAGCTTGAGTACTAGCTGTGTTTCCTGCAGCGCACCACAAATCAACTGGACCCAGAATGCTCACAAGCATCAAATAGCAACCATAAAAAAATTTAAAACACTCTAAAAACATTCAGGACTTCTCACGTTGCATTATTTTGGATTTGACCTGCAGCTCTAGTGTATTTTCAGCTTGTTTGTCACTCATCCAAAAAGTCTCTTAGAGCTCAGAGAAGGACTCAGATATTTGGCATCAGTCAAACAATGAAATAAAAATAATAAAAGAAATAAAATCTGAGTTCTTATCTTATCCTTGGCACATTATGCAATGTGTCAAGATGAAAAATAACATTCTGTCAGGAAGTTACTAGGCACCAGATTTTCCAATATTGTGATCTAAAGAGGCAGGTGGACATTTAGTGGAAGCTAGACATGTATTACTTCTGAAATCCCTTTCCTTACATAACTGGAAAAAAATCTGGCTCTGTTCTTTGAAAAGATCTGCCATGTTTGTTAATCCAACAGGAAGATATGAAAGTCAGGATGCTTAAGCTGATTTTGCTGGTAGCAAAAGTCTAAGTTTAAGATTTATGAAAATTATGCCCTTGCTGGCAGGTTTTGGACACTTAATTTAGTATGAAAAGAAATATCGCATTTAAATTACTATCAGCAGAACTGTTATGTTCTTTCTCTTGAAATCTACTTTTGCTATTTAACATGAAAGATCTGTTTTAATGCTCAGATGTCACAAATACTTAAAAAAACCAACAGTTTTTGGAGGATTTAATGAAAGATAGATTTTTTCAAACTTCTAGCTACTTTATCATTATAATGGTTTCTAGTATTACATACTGTTATGTAATTTTTCCACAGCAAAATCTTATCCTTTGAAATCTCTGTGTTTTTCCCTTTTTGGTGTTGGTTTGCGTTTTTTTTTTAACAGTGAAGGAATTTTGGAGAATAAATTCAAGTTCTCAGTGCAATCTTTGCTGAAACAATTCTACTGTTACTTCTTCTCTATTTTCTCCTCACCTGTGTTCCTGAGGTATAGACTATTTTTGTTCAATTCTTGTTGACTTGTCCCTATATTAACTGTATTTCTTCCTTTTTCAATCTCTCTCTGCCCATTATATAGAAAGAATACCAGCAACCTTTCCTAAAGGTACATATTTAATAAATAACCTGTCCTTTCCTGGCTTATTGAAGATGGTGGTCTCTGTAAAACCATTTTTTTTTTTTTGTTTCTTCAGACTCTATGAGCACTAATAACACTCCTGGACTAGAACTACTGGTCACATACAGAGGTCAACTAACTCCTGGGAGTTCTTTCCTATTGCAGAGCACAGGGAGGGTGAAGACACTAAATAGCTGTACTGTGCTTTCTAAAAGTTCACAATGGAATGTAATCAGTCTCTTTTTTTAGGGCTATAATGCATCCTGCAGAAGATCTTTTATGAGCTATAGGAACTAATTACCATATCTGTTCTGTGAGAAATTGGGGGAGGGCAAACACTGAAAAAATTCCTTAAAAGGGGGCTGCAAAAAAAAAAGGCATTTGTTGAAAAAAGTATGTTTACCAGATGTACATAAAGTGATTATGTTAAAAACAAATTACCATGTAACTTTTTCCTCTTTTTTCTTAACAGCTTCTTGGACGACAGTAACTTTGACTTGGCTGGGAAATCACATAGACTAGAAGTATTGGGAATTGGCTGGGATTTTTTAGATACAGAGTTTTAATCTGGCAGAATACATCCTACTCTTTATTCTTAAATACCTCTTAATACATTTCAAAAAACAATTAAAAAATATTTTTCTCAAGGTTAGAGTGAGGGAGAATGAAAAAATCTCAACAAGAAATGGCTTCCTGTATGGGAAAACCAAACCAAAACAACTTGTGTCCATAGGTAAACCTTAGTTGCCATTTATTCTTTACTCTCCTGCTCAACAAAAGAATACATTTAGCTGGAGGTAATTTTACAGTCAAAAGATGTCCTTATCACTTCAAAACTTTAGCTGAGCTAAATTCTGAACTTCAGAAATTGTTATACAGACTTTCAAAATGGACAGTAAAACTAATCTGTATATTAATTGGAGTGCTCCAAGAAGAAATACAGTTGAGTTGAATTATTGGACGTACTTTTAAATAGAAGCTCTTTTTATGTTTCCTTTCTAGGACACTCTTGGGAATGGCACACAGTAGACCATGGGAGCTGGGTGACAGTAGTGTACAAAGAAGCCATCTCCAGAAACCCAGACACTTTTCTTCAAAGACACCCATCAGGTAACCAAAGATGTCAATAAGGCAATTGGACAGCAAGCTAATGTAGCACTTAGTGGAGCCTGGAAGTGGGAATTGTGAGCCCTTTGTCATGGCACCCAACCCATTCTCTAAACTGGTAAACATGGGGGTAATACCTATAAAATGGCTTATTGCCATTGTCCCCTACTGGGGACCGGCACAGCCGCATTGGCACAGCCACATCCCTGAAGCACAGGCAGAGTTACAGGTAAAAGAACAGAGGTGGGATGCAGCTACACAGATTTAAGGAAGAGTTGGGGCATTGACAATGTCTCTTTGTTCATCTTCAGACAGATGTGATTTAGCATGGCCATTCTGGGGCTTTTTGGTTCCTTTTCAGGTCTTCAAGTGACCTATGGCTGCTCAAACCCAAGAGCAGGTAATGTGCTGCAGCTTGTTCATGCACATTTGACCAACTGGGTCAGAAGAGGCAGATGTGCTTCAACAAAATGTTTTAGAAAACACAGCAGATAAGCTAAGTAAAGAGAGTGGTGACAGAATTTGCCTCTCCTAACCAGGCTGAAGTCCAACTGTTCCTGGCAGCGGCAACCTAGACTCAATCAAACCCAGGTGCAGAATCAGCCAGCTTGGAGAAGTGTGTTTACATCTGCCCTTTTCTGACTCTAGGGCTCTGCTCAGAGGGAGGAACATGCTGTTGGGAGATAAATTTCCCTCCTTCTAATTATAGGTCTTGCCATCTTCTGCCCACTTCAAGTGTAAATCGCCTAATCATAAACAATTCCTCTTCAAAGCTCAACACAGATTGGATGTAATTCCCTGACAACACCAATCTGTTCCCAGTATTGCATGCAAAGGCCAGAATAACATTAAAGATCTTCCAGCCTGCTGAAGGAGAGAGGATTGAAGAAAGAAAATTAAAAATACAACAGTAAAACACAAAAGACATTATCCTTGCCACCCTTTAGCAAGGAAAAGAGCTAATAACCCTGGACTAGTAAATCTCAAAATTTGGACAAAGCATAAGAATACAGAAAAATCTTTCTTTTCCATTGGTAAAAATACCCAGCCTTGTCACACACACACTTTCCCTTCTAGTAATTTGTAAAGCAAGTAGAAGGCAGATGGAGACTGCTGATAATTATTTATTTACACCAGAAATCTTCAATTATTCAGAACGACCAAGTCATTCTCACTACTAAACTGTACAAGAAGATCACATTACTGCCATATTTGCCTGTTTCTCCCGTCCTCCCTATTTATATTCTCACACGGTATCTGATCATAAATTAGGTTCTTGATTCTGTTAGAGAGTTGTCTATTCAGGTAATGTACTGCCCATGAGCTGTCCCGCAGAACTGGAATTGCAGGCTGGTGAGACAGATAACCAAAGCTTTACTGGCAGGAGACAATACATTTTTCAAAATGTAAGGATAATGGTATGCTACCAGCACATGGTTTGTACAGTAGTATGTCAGTCCTGTCATTGTTTTTTGGGGAAATATCAAAATACCAATATCAAGTGCAATAATAATAAGAATAAAGCAGGAATATTGGTGATGTTTTTGAAGCAACGGTTGATATCAGGATGAACATCTAATTTTACATTGATGTATCTCCACTGAATGAAATAGCATTCCTCCTGATTTATGCCAGTATAGAGGGAGAACAAAATTAGGCCTTAAATTTCGTACCTGTCTTGAACTCCTGGCAAGAATGCTGGAAATGATCATCATATTTTAGTGCTGCCAAATTGCTAAGTCTAAAAGTAATAATGCTCCAAAATGATCCAACTATATCTCATAACTCAACTTAGCAAAGTTTTCTGTTACTTGACAGTAAATAAGCGCAAGGAGTTATTATTTATATATTTAGTGGACTGGTCTATCAAGAAGAATTTGGGAAAAACGTCTCTCCCATTGTTTTTAGATTGCAGAGAAAATACCAACTTTATATCTAATTGTCACATAAAATGGGCTGAACATATTTCGTGCTAAATAATTACCACTTATCTATATTTATGAGAAATTGACAGACAATGAAGGTAGGGAGAATAGCAAAATCCAAAATGTATGAAGTACAAGAAACAGAAAAGAAAAATGATAGCCTGGTAAATCAGCCCATTGTTACTTAGCGCAGGTGGTTCTGTAGTTGCTATACACTTGGGGACACGCATTGGTTTTGCTAATTTGCACTGGAAGCTCAATTAAACCCTCTGTACAACGAATCTGAAATATTTATATCTCAGAATATAAACATTGTAGATGTTTATATATACACAAAGTTAAAAAAGTTTTTGTTAGTTATCATAATAGCAGATGTACATATGTGTACATGCAGAGTGCACTTCTACATGGGTGATCTTAAAATTTTTTAATATATGTCCTAATATTGACACTATTATCTCATACTGAAAATATTATCTCATGGAAAAGTGATTTAACAAAGGCAGTCTGAACAAACCATATTTAATTTTTAAAAAAGGTAAAATGACACATTCTCTCATCTGGTAGTGGGAGAATTTGCTTCTAATATTACAAAAGCTTTGTATGCAATTTTTTGTCATCATTATAAGAGTAGTTATTCATAAACTGCTAGAGGAAAAGATAGTTGTTTTTTCCAGCACCATCTGGTTTGGGTCTGATTATTTAGCTTGTATGTTGAAGTGTTTTCCGAATGATTATTGTTTAAGCTTTCACTGTCAGATGTCATGCAAAGGTCCAGGATAGGCAGATGGGGCTGTAGTATAAAACAGAGCTGCTGCAATAAAACACATCTCCCCCTGCCTCCAAACACCCTTCCTCCCTTACATTAGGTGATCCATTACTGGATGTGCTGGATTTGATTTTGTTGTTTACATACTGTATGAACATTACAAGGGAACCAAAAAAGACAGTGAAGATGTAAGCCACATTGGAGAACCATGTGACACTCATTAATTAACACCATCTAAGGGAGAGGAAAGAGAACCGTGAGTTTTTCTCCAGTGCTATACTGTTCAGAAGGAATACATACATCACACAAGTATTTCAGGAAGAAATGCTTTCCGTCTAATGGAAAGGTGTGAAAAGATGTGAAAACATGTTCTCTTTGGAGGAGGGAGGATGAAGCGCAGCTGGATGCTAGAATCTTTAGGTACAAAGAAAGGAGAGAGATCCCTGTGTAAAGTACTGTATAATCTACATTCATAGGTAGAAATTAGACTGCTACCTAAATTATTGGAAGCACCTGTATTTTTGGAACTTTAACATGAACACAGAATTTCGACATAGGAATCAAATAGGTGCTGAACAGGAATTAGAGGCAAGTAATAAAAGAGATAAGCATCTGCAAATATGAGGCATGGACGGGGAAGCACAGAAACCTGGATTCATCTCACCTACAATTTGGATTTAGCTTAGCTGAAATGTCAAGGACAGGAGCCTAAGCTCAGTTAAGAGATGAAGCAATCTCAGTGATCAAGATAGAAGATGTTAATATTAGGTATCTTTGGCCTCTACACCTAAGGCAGGTGCCCAGCATCTCCCTTAACAGTCAAGCGAGAGAAAGTTATCTTTAACACCCAGATCATCTCTCCTATTTGGAATCTACTTTGGGATCAATGGAAGTGCTTATTTTTTATCACACACTATGCAGAGAATTCAGAATACGGGTATGTGATTCTATGATGCTATGTACAACGTAGATGTTAAGTTCTAATCAAAGGAACTCCATTCTATGTCTCTGAATTGCAAAGTGACGTTCTGATTTTGGTAGTGGGATTAAATGTCCTTCCAAAGTGCTTGTCTCCCTCCTTGACTGCAAAGGGAATTTTGATACCTAAATTACATTATACTCCTGTCTTAGCATATAGAAGTGACAGGAAATGGGGACATGAAGAGCAGTTGAGAACACGCTATATAGGAAAATTTTTATTTGTTGACTATTGCAACACAGGTGTTTACAGTAAAAAGTAATTCCTTGGCTTGAAGAGACAGGGCATCTGCTCCAAGCTTAGTGATTTTGCAGTTAGACTATATAGCAAATAGCATGAGAGCGCCTTCCTTCAGACTCCCTACAAGTACTTATTTAAAATAGAAAACTTTCTCCTACACCAGAGCAGTGGTTTTAAATTTCTTCCATTTCTAGATGCATTTCATAGAGTCTATTTTCCCAAAAAGTATGTTTGGATTTAGATCTTGTAGAATTCACTCTTGGAGCTGTGACAAGCCATTAAATGCAGTAAGTAAAAGCAAAGTAGTGCTTACTTACATAAAAGAATATAAAGAGTATAAACAGAAGCAGCCTAAACATGCATTGGGAATACCTATACTACACTGGACTGCAGAGATTCCAGTGCTTGCACATGCCATAGTGACTTGCAGAGAGTCCAACTTGCCTCTGTATTTGAGATAAATGTATTTGGTGAGTTAATAAGCTGTTTATGTCTCCATGGGGCTTATTGCTCCATGATGATCCTTGGCCTGGTGTGCCTGTATTATAGCAAGGCTCAATTTGCATCAGCTTGGTGGTCTCTGCATTTTGCAGGTGTACCAATTTCCTTAACAATTTTTATTGCCACATTAAATAGATATTGCCCTCCAACCATAGTGATTCCTCCATCTGGCATGCATCTCAAAGCTTACTGACTAGTTTTTATCCAATTTCAACATACATGTTCTCATTTGAGACCCTGAACATATTCCAAATGAACTCAGGCATTGCTCCAAATAACAGCAGAGATAATCTTCAGCTAGGAGAATGCAAGGTCCCAGGCAGATGATTTCTGTTCACAGCTTAGATCTGCAGGTTGTGTACCTGCAAAACTTAACTTTTAGTCGCCTTTTGGGCAGAAATACTTATAAACACTTAAAGTTAATGCAAGTGATTCCAGCAGTCTCACAGAAATTTATCAAAAGGGAAAAAGCACTAAGCTAAGAATAACAAAGAGTGAAAGACAGAGTAAAGATTGACTCTGTAGCATGGAAGGATAAAGACTAGAAAAAATAAATAGTTGCTGTAAGGATAGGTAGTAAACAAAAGAAGATATTGAACACGATTTTCAGACTGCAAGCCAGGACTTCCCCTAATTTTCAAGTTACATCACACAAACCAATGAGAAGCTGAGAAAGAAGCACATCCTTTAGAAGAAACATGTTGTTCTACTAGATGGATAGATAATGAGTTGCAGCCATCTTACGACTGTGCAGCTTTCACAGCACACATTCTTTATGCAGATACAAATCCTTGGAACTGGCTGTAAATGTCTTAATACCTCAGTGGTAATGCACTGAAGAAAAGGACTTCTCCAAAGGTAGCTTTTGCCCTTCTCTGTGAGGGAAATCCAATAGAATGGTATTAATATTTATAAATCATGATAAATAATCAGTACTTTTAGTTCTGTTGTACTCCAGTTTTGAAAAGGAATAGTGAGGTAGACAAGGAACAATAAGTCTTTGTAATCAGAACGAGTTAAAAGAAAGTAATTTCAAAGGTGTGTATTCCTGTACTATGGCACTTATATAGGTTGAAAAATCTCTCTCATGTTAACTGAACTGAACTCTAAAGAGGATCTGAAAGCATAAGTCTTTTTAATTCAATTTCAGTTTTATATCATAGCATTATTCCAATAAAATGGATTTTTATATGTATATATAAGCTCTGTCTTGAATTTATTTTTTAAGAGTCCGTTACTGCATCTTATATTTTATATAGTTATGTAATATATTACAGCCTGTGAGAAGTGGTGAGCACACTTCAGCTGAAGGACATGCTGATGATTTATGGAGCTGAAAGCCCATACACCTTAAATTAAGTTTTAGAACTGCAGTGTAATTTTTAACATGTAACAAGGAAATTCATTTACAAAGACTACCCCGCAGCTTTGAAAGTCACTGTAAAGATTAAGTTCTGTTTGACAGAAGGTGGGAGATTTAATTTTAAAAATTTTTTTGGTAAAAAATCAGATTATCAATCACCTCAAGGAATGCTAAACACGTTGTTGGAAATGCTGCTTTTGTTTCTTGTAGATTTCACAAAGTATTTATCAGGTATGTATCTATCAAGGCTTCTCACACCATCATAATTATCCAATGATAAAAAACCAGTAATCTTCTAGATGGTCAGTTTTATATCAGTAAGAAAACAAGCAAGAAAGTCCTGCTATAAGCAAGGGTGCTGGAGAGGCTGGATTGCACCAAAAGGGACACGGAGGGGAAAAGGGGCACCTACCTCTCCCTGTTGCCTTGGCTTTGGCACTGAAAGGGACAAGGGTACGGGAATGGAGTCTAAGGAGGGTAGGAGGGAGCAGTTGCAGATGTAGGAAGAGGGCAAAGAAAACCTTAGAGTTTTACTTTCACTAGGCCAAAATAGCTTCTCAGGCAGAATGCATTTCAAGAGTAACAAATCTACCTACTCTAGGTTTCTGCTTCTAAGTTCCCCTTACAACCAGTAGAAAGGTCATCAACGCAGACAATGGAGTCTAAACAGCAATTCATCTGAGTGGATAGGTGTCTGTCTTAGGTTGACTGTAATAGGACTCTATCCTTCATTGTCTGCATTGATTTAGGACTTAGTTCAATTGGTGACACGCTGTTTGAGATACCCTGGGGTATCCAGTCTTCCACATCTAACACCAGCCCTTAATATACAAGTGCCTCTTTCCACATTAGATTTACCATGGGAAAAGCCCCAAAATATCTTTGTCTCATGTCAAACTTGGATGTGAGTACTAGTAGAAAGAAATTTGAACCTCTGTGTTGGACTGGGCTACACTGGAGAAGACAACACGAACAGAGAGAATATTTACTCTGAAGCAACCTAAAAGGAATAGATTATAGGATACAGATAATTTAGGGCTGCAGGAAGAAGGTGACAAAATATGAGGTGATCCAGAATCTACTATTCTTTACTTCACTTTAGGAGAAAAATAGTCTGCAAAGCCAGGAAATAACTATAAAATTGTAACAGATTCACTCTGAGAGACACTGAAAATACAGGTTCAAATGAAGGCCTGAAAGTGTAGTACAACGAATTTCTATGCAGCACGCACTTTTCAATAAATTTGCTTTGGCTGTACTTGCAACACTTGTTTGTTTGCATCCTGCGGATATTTGGGGAACGGAATTGCACTAACTTGTAGTTTCTAGAAAGCAAATTTAAAAGTTCTACTAGTATTCAGAAGACACAAATTATATATAAAGTACTAGTCTTCCCTCTTAAAGCCCTTAATTATAAATCCATCCTATCTCCCATCTTTTATTTGCCACTGAATCATCAAGTTGAATGTGCCAGGAAGTGCCAGCGTGCATCACCCATCAAGCCAATTTTCCTTCAAATATCTGTGTGTTTTCTTCCATGATACAACTGATAAACTGGAGGAACTCCTTCTAAGACTCTGCTGTGTCACTGTATTAATCATCTTCAGATGTCAGGCTAAAAATCTTCTCTCCTACAAGGTCTATAAATGGGGTAAGTAACTGGTATCGTGTGACTATACTTCTGTGAATCAAATAAATTTGTCATTTTTACCTCATATTTCCCTTATTTCCTCAACTCTTAGCCTTATATTGCAAACTGTAGATGGCTGGGGACCTTTTGAATTAATTTCAGGATAATGAATATTTTTAAAGAATCAAACAAGTCACAGGATGTCATCACTGCCCAACAACAAAATATTAAATCACTTCTGAGACCTTGAGTAGACAAATTTTCACCTGGTTAGCTCCATGGAAAATGAATGTTTTTAAAATTTGTATTAAAGAAACAGAAATGCATAGAAAGCAGTTAGATCACTATTAATATTATTGAACAAGGTTCTCATTCTCCCCCATTGTTTATCTGTGGGATATGCAAAGGAAAGTTCACTCCACATGTTAAAATGATATTAGTTGTGGTTTTTAGCAACAAAAAGAATGTTCGTTGTTGGGAAGAGATGTTGCCATTCAGTTTGCAGATTCTACTAAAGACGAATCACGGCAAAATTAATACCAAAAATTCTGGGAGATATACTGGATGTACTAGATCATAACGTGAATACATGTCAATAAATAAATTCTGTTATCAATAAAAGATAGATATGCAAATAGAAACACACCCTGACCTTACAGTCAACAACTGACACAGTCACAGTCTGCCTTGGAAAAGCCTCATCATTGTGGTCCAGTTTCGTTCACCAAACTGCAATAAATCTGAAAAATAAAGTGGACAATGTGGAAGTGAAGGAGAACAAGAATAAACACTTTCAAGTCTGAAAGTGTGTTAGTTAAGCTAAAAGAAATGCCCTTCCTATAAAGAGGGACAACATAATCTGTATTTTCCTTTGTGGCACACACTTAAAATGACACAAGGGAAAGTATAACCAGCGTATGGATTGCCTAGGCATCAGTGAGGTCCTCTGTAACTGCTTGTCTTTTGTCCTGTCCTGCAGGGAGGAGACTGATGACTGACTGTGGAGAAAACAAGGCAAATGGACTTTCTGCTGTGATCCACACTAGTAGGTAAAGGGGTGTCTTTGATTTTAGCTACCATTTAAAACCTCTCAAACTCCTATCAAGCCCTCCAGAAATTTGGAAAGTGCAATCAATCAAAGAGTTAAATTTCCATTTTTCTTTTTTTTGCATAGCAGTCCTTGCACTTATAAAGTTATTTATATAGTCAGTGAGATTTGGAAATACACTTCAAATCACAGAAGTCCAGGTTGTTGATTTATGGAGCAGAAAGGACATAAACCCCAAGTTAGAGTTCAAAGCACAGCAGAATTATTTTTTCTCTCATTTTAACAGCAGAAACAGAAATTTCAATTACTTTAGGACTATCCTGTGGCTTTGAAAGTCACTAAAAAGATGAAGTCCTGTTCAACAGAAGGTAGGGAGGGAATTTAATTTGAATTTGGGAGAAAAATCAAATTACTAATCATCTTGAAAAAAAATGTGAAAGAGTTGAGCACATGGAGACAAAACAAAGAAGAGTCTACAGTAAAGTCAGATTTTTTCATATCAAAATGAAAATAATAGTGTCCCTATTTACAGGAAATTAAGTTTTTCTCAGTATTTTTACCAGAATTTTTATTTTTTATTTTAAATTTCTTTACTTCAGATATGCATGGCATCATTTTCAAAAGAACACTTAGCAAGTACCCATTAAAAGCTGTTATGGCAGCTTTTGATACAATAATTTTGAATATTCACTGCAGAACCACATGTAATTTTAATGGGAAAGAGTGGGAATCTCCTGATCAGGCAAAGAGTATAACTCAGTTTTAGGACCAAGTTATTTGTTGAGAACCAGCTTTGTATAATATTGTGAGAAACTCCCTGCATGCTACAAAGATAATGATAAGAGATTCTATATTTGCTATTTCTATCTTCAATGCCAGGATATTGCAAGAATGCTGCTAAGCATAAATTGACCAAACCTGTAATTTATTAATAAAGTCTGGGAGATACTATATCACCGCTCTGAGTTAAAAGCAATCCTTAACTACATCCACTTTTTTGGGGGGTTAACCCAGTTTGTTAAGACAGCAAGTTTTCTGTAATTAGTCAGTATATGTGCTTATGAACATCTGTCCATCTTGTCTACCCCTATCCTGACTCCAGACAATTTTTGAATCCATTCACTAAGATCAATTACATTTAGAAGAAAGTATATATTTCAGAGAGACTTTGGTCTTGTAAGTAGTCAGCTGGGTACAGGAGAGAGAAACCAGTTGTACACCCACTGAGGGAAAGGGTGTTGCATGAGTTCCAGTTAGTAGACACCACACAATTTACACCAGATCAACATATCATATGAGTCCTAATTAAAGGACAAACCTCAGTTGCCATTGCCTTTTATTAGATATCAGAGAGTGCAAATTAAGGTACAACTTTGTAAGAGTCAAGCCTTTGCTGATTCCACAGTTTACAGATTTCATAGATATTTGGTTTTGGACTATGGTATCTGCTCCTTCTTTTCTTCTTATGGTTAATAATCCCTTTTCCTTTCTTATCTCCTTAACCCATCCACTTGTGAGTGAGGTCTAAAAGCGACCCAGGACTTTTTCTTGTGTAGAGATCATAGTCCTTATACTACAGATTTTCACACTGCCTGCCCTTCCGCTTTCAATGCCTTTCTTGTTGGAGGAAGGATTAGTGAATCGCCATGTAATTCACTCTGAGCATCTGCAGTATCTCCAATGTTAATGTATAAGGAGAATTCTTTGAGCTTCGCTGAACTCACACAGAGAATGAATGACATCTGGAATGCAGGAAAAATCATATCAGAGAGGTTATCTATTGTATGTCTTACCATAGTGATAGAGGGCTCTCATGAACCAGTGATGCACTAGACAGGTACAGCTTCAGGAAAGACAATCACTGGCTTAAAAAGGCTCTCAATAACGCAATGATAATCAAGTAGATGTTAAACATTGGACAAGATGAAACTGTATCTCAATCCATATCACAATTAGAATTAAAAAACCTGGAGACATCCAAAAGGAATCAACAAAGATATGCGAGTTAAATAGTTCTTAAATGTCCTTAACGTCATAATACTATGCAAATGAAATTAACATATCAAAATTTAGACTAATTTGTAATGTATAACATAGAATCACAGAATCATATAGTTTGGGTTGGAAGGGACCTTTAAAGGTCATCTAGTCCAACCCCTCTGCAATGAGCTGGGACGTCTTCAACTACATCAGGTCGCTCAGAGCCCTGTCCAACCTGACCTTGAGTGTTTCCAGGGATGGGTCATCTACCAATTCTCTGGGCAACCTGTTCCAGTGTTTCGCCACCCTCATTGTAAAAAATTTCTTCCTTATACCTAGTCTAAATCTACCCCTTTTTATTATAAAAGCATTACCCCCTGTCCTATTGCAACAGGCCCTGCTAAAAAGTTTGTCCTCAACTTTCTTATAAACCTTATAAACCTTCCTCATAACCTTAAGGTAGTGAAAGACTGCAATAAAGTCTCCCTGGATATATGCTGTACTTTTTTCCTCTGAAATATAAGTTTAGAACACTCATGTTTTAATTGGCTAATGCTCATACTTATCAATACCCATAAAAAATAAAATGCAAAAGCAAAGTAAGGATTTTTCATGTTGATAATTAGGGTGCTTCACAAATATGACTTGTACCCAAGAACATTGTTAAACATGCTATTTTTCACCTAAGTGATCAAGAAAAATATGTGAGTTAGCACTATGATCTTTGGCAAATCATTTAATACATTTAATAAGCATACTCTTTGTCACAGAAATACTGCTTCTTTTCTCAAAAGATCTTGACCGTTTATCCTCCAAGCCCTTGGGAAAAGGGTTGGATTTGACACTGTACTGTTACAGTTCTTCCTGTAACAGAGATTTTGGAGGAAGCTCATAGGGGCTGCTGTAAGAGTCATACTAATAATGATTATTACCAATCACAAATTGTCAGCACTGGTTAAAGGGATGGAAAAATATGTCAAGCTGTCAGATGAAACCCCTGGTTTGGCTACTTGCTTAGTATATGAAGTAGTCAGTGTAGTGATTGGGTTCAAATGGCAAAGATCACAAGGTTAAGTAAAAATGGAAATCTGAATTTCATGCCATAATTCCAATTTAAAAATGAGAAGCTCTTAATTTTCTCTCACGTGTTTATTCTTTGAATATTTACAGTTTGTAAAAATTGCTGTGTTTCTCTTTCATGGCAAGTTAACCTTTCTTGTGTTTTGTCTGATTTTTATTCAACATGCCATCCCATGCTGCAGGGTGTCTGACACTTCTTCCCATATGTACATATAAACTGCAGACACCAGAACATCAAACCTCAGGTAATTGAAATAAGAAGGTCTTATATCTTCATTTCTTTTTGGTTCAAATTAGTCAATGAAGTGTGCAATGTTCAGGGTGTATATAACGGCAGAATTAGAAGCCCTTAGTCTCTAATTACATTATGTGAAGTTGTATATGAATAAAACATTACAGAATGTTGACATAATTTGTTGTAGACATTAATTGCTCTCTCAACTGGATGTTCAATGCTGCAATTTTTGAGGGGTTAATTAATTAAAGCAAGCTAGATCATACTGCTCAGATACTACTGAATTTAGATTACTCAATGTGCGATTTGATCTTATCCAGCAATGCTATTGCAAGTCCTCCAATGGAACTGAGAAATAATCTTCAGTCAAAGTAATTAATTTCTCACAACTTGCAAAGTATAAACCATTTACAAACTGAATGCCATAGTCAAGGTTGGATACAAACTTTTGCCAAGGGCTCCAGGAAGAGTGGCAGTCAGAACTGTAACACTCCAAAGTGCTTGATATTTTTTGGCGTCTACTCCTTTCCAAGATCTACCGTCAACTTGCAGTGCAGAGGTGTGTTGCGAAGGCTTGCAATGGTTCTGTTTAATCTGGTTGGGGCTTCTGCTGTGGGATTTTTTTGTTTGTTTTGTTTTGGATTTTTTGGTTTGGCTGGGGTTTTTTTGTGGGTTTTTTTTTGTTTTTTTTTTAAATTTATTTTATGACAGTAAATTCCCAGTTGTGCTGTTGAATTCAACTTCAACGAATCAGCTATGGGTATATCCAGCAAGGACATCTATTTCTATCTTGCAGTTTGCAGAGCGTCCTTATACTTTCCCTTTGCTGTCTAGTTTCTCACTTTCCATCACTGAGACTGTGTCCCTGAACTACACACCTCAGCATGATTTGCGAACTTTTTGGTAGGACTTGACTGCGAAAGGTTAAGGAGCTGGAATTGCAGTCTGGAAAACTAAAATATCAATTAAAAATCACTGCTTCAGATTGAAAAAAATTAAATCTGACTTAGCACTAAGTTAAATTCCTAAAGGTATATTTAAGCACATACACAGAAATGTCTTGATTTTTTCAGAAATGTGAACAGCTATAAATCCTTTCAAAAGTTAAGCTACAAAAATCTCAGAGGTTTAGTTTTGGTTTTTTTCTTTAAATTAGACTCCTTAATACATATTTAGAGACTGTATAACCTTAATTGTAAAGGCAGTGATTTCCCTTTTATTCGTATTTCTTTCTAACTGTGCCTTTTCATATCATCAATCTCTATAATAACGGTCCTTCAAGTAGAGGTATTAGTTTCAGCTATAGAAAAATATTTAAAGAAATGTGTGACCTATTTTCATGCATTTGTTATGCTTCTGAATTCATAAATAAAATTAATATTAATCTAAATCAAGACTTTCAAACAGTTGTTTAATCAACAAAAATACACTCAGGGTTTAATAATTTTTCAGTAAGATCAGTTCTGTTTGAAGATTTTGAAGATAAATTGACATAATGTACACATAGTTAAAACTTCTGCAAACATTTTCAAGAATGGAGTAAAGTAGCAGTTTTAAGAACTGAAGTCTGAGGAAATTTTTTACTTAGTAAAGTGATATAAAAATTGCAGGAAAATTGTCTGAAGAACTGGACATTCCTAGGGGAGTAGGCTTTATCTTTTGAGTAGAGGACTGGATTTTATCAGATTGATGAGTTGATAATTAGCTAGTGTTGGAAACCCTATACAATTTCCATAAGCACCCTAGATAGCTGTATACAGGCATCATAGGTGGATATTAAAGGTTTTGCTTTTCATTGCCGAATGTTAATCTAAGTGTGAGAGACTTGTGGGAGAGAATATGCTTTCAGTCTTCCAAAGACGTAAGTCTGTGTCGCCAGTGAGAATGTCTGAAATGTAGAATTATGTGGACCTGATTTTAACTGAAGATACTTCAATAGTTAATTATTTCTGGTGTTGGACAGCTGGGTCATATTTCCAAAGACCTTTATGGTGAACTAATAGAACTCTTGGTTCAAATTCATAAAAATCACATTTTTTTCATTATCTGTGTCTGTCTAGAATGCAAGACTTTTTTCCCTCTTAAAATACATTCAATTTAAGAAGTTTTAACATTTGAGAGGGCAGAAATGGTATGTTATATAGTTTTAAAAACTTGAAACAATATTTTGAGGATATTTTTATTTTTCATATCCATGGTCTGGACAGGTGAAGAGAAGAGGAGACATCTGCCTTTAGTATCCATCAAAGCGGCTAGAAATTCTCTAGTTCAATTTGGAAGTCTCAATGCCAGATGCACATTCAGACTCCTTGAAGTGACATTGAAGAGCTTAGACTATTGAAGCCAAATAAAACCCTTTGGAGTTAAACTTTTCCATAAAATAAAAAATCCACTCTGCAGCACATATCCTTCACTTTACCTAGTTGAGCAGTACTGAATCAAAATTAATTGTCTTTGAAATGCATAAGCTTTACATCTTGAAGGCTAATCATTATCACTAGAAGAAATGTCTGCTATATAATGAATAAATTCAAGATAAAATGAAAGAGTCTTTCTTTTTCATATTCTCTGATTGTAATTTGGGAGTGTAACATTAATCTATGAAAAGACAGAATTCTTAGCCAAATAACAAGAATTAGCTTTGACTCAATTACTAACTTGCTGTGTCACCTTGATAAAGTTGGAGAAACATATTATATCCCTACTCTGTTGAAAAACCACAACATAGGAAAAGTTACTTACATACTCCATGTTTTCTTTCAATCTTTCCTTCTAAAACAACAGAAGTGCCTTTATGATTAAAGACATCCTCAAAACCACTTTGAAATACTGTGGATAGCTGCACTCTAGTCTCATGAGCTAGTTTATGGCTGTGCTCTTCTGCGGCGGTGGAGATGCATTTGCCAGTGTCAGCTTTCCAACCACCCAGCTCCTACACAAAAGATAGGAGCCACCACCCACATGCAGCAATGCGAACCGGAACCCAAAACTGCGACAGGCCCCTATTTTTGTCCCCATGTTTTAGTGGAAGAGATAGTCATCTAAATATAATAGACAGCCTCTCCCTTTGAACTTAATTTCTTGTATGAACAACATGGAATTCATGCTATTAAATATGAATCTGCAGGTCTCATGAGATTCACTGGCAGTGCATATTATTAACCTTTGACACTTGTTTGAACAGACTAATCTTTGCTATTGTCTTTTTCCAAGTTTTATCTGGATACCACAAGAGAGACAGAAGCAGAGAACAGTTTCCAAAGTCATGATCCATAAGTTCCTGGCCGTGGCAGAAATCTGAACAGCAGCTCAAAAGATCTGTATCGGAACAGAAACAATAGTGGGAGAGCTTTGCTCCAGCGCATCCTGGGACTACCAAGGTCTTGCTCCAGGAAAAGCCCTGCAACTTGGTCAGCCAAAAGCATATGACAACTGGCCCATATGAATAGCAGTGACAGCATGCTGCCAACTTCAAGGATGACATAGCTGGCCAGGAAACAAGTTTTGGGTAATCCATCCCATGTTTGCAGCATGCCTGAAGTTTTGATGTTCTCTGGTTTATGGTACATTGCTCACAAACAGCAGGGCCGTCATCCATGGTGGGAATACTGCAGTTCTGTGCATACAAAGGGAAGTTGCATGAACAGCAACTCAGGAGCATAGACAACTCACGTGGCAGGGCAAAGGCTAAACAGAACTTCATATTGATTTAAGTTGATGTGAAAAAAGAACTAAAAAGTAGTACTAGTATTATTTTTGCTAATCTTTGCAAAAGGAGAGTTCTCTTAAGTAACTGGTAAAAGCAAAGCTACTGAATGAGCACAATAGGGAATGACAGCAGCTCTAGAGCTTGAGGGTCTGGGCTGGGGAATGCCATGTGCTCATGCAGACATGCACACTCACACACACAAGAATCCACCACTGAAGGCCTCGCTGACATTCTGCACTTCAATGGTAGATCATCTTGAGTACATCTGTATGGTTAGATCTAATCTCAGCACATTGCTGGCATGACAGCATACAGAAAAAAGCTCAAGATGTCATGCACTGAGGAGCCAGATACTGCCTTGTTATTCATTGCTGAAGTATGATAGTGTTCAATGAAATAATAACGTTATGTATCTTCAGCCTATGAAGTACTGCAGGAAAAGCCTATTGTGAGTGCAGCAGAGAAATAAAGCATAATATATATGGTAACTCAGGAGGAGACAGATTACAGGAAGATAATACTACACAAGTAACCGATGGGTTTTCTATTATGATAATGCAGCAACTTCAGCAGAAGAATAATTAGAGATAGATAAGCACAAGGAAGCCTGTACAGCAAATAAATTGATGTTTTAAACAAATATTTCACTATGTATATCAGAAGCCAATAGACAAAGAAATAAGTAGCTTCTTAAAGTGTATCATTTTAGGGCTCAGTGAATATTCATACTGTATAAAAAAACCTGTAAATACAGTCAGCTTTTTTAAAATAGGGATTTTCCCCACTCTGTTCACTTAGTCAATTATTTCTTTTAAACCAATTCTTTTGTGAATGTATTATCCTTTAAAAAGTCAATAGATGAAGTATAAACTCTTAGTTTTCTGGGTTTTGGCTGAGTTTTGGTTGGTTGGTTTGTTTTGGGGTTTTTTTTTGATATTGTACTTATTGGTCCATACGTTGTTTGTATGCTGATTTTATTGAAATACTAAAAAATGCTTCCTTTAGCTGCAGTTTCTCTTTCTCTAAGGTTCAGACATTAAATTGAAAAAAAACAATAGACAAATTTATATTTTTTTTGTATGGCCAGTGTAGGTGGATGGCAGATGCCCCTATGAGCTCTTTAAATAGAATACTTTCTTTCCAAAAGGATCAGATTCTGCTTTGTTACTTATATTGAATAAGACTTTACTCAGTGAGTCATCCTAGTTAATCAATGGCTTTACGCTCACAGAATAGTATTAATCAGGATGACTAACTGGATCACAACATGGCCTAAACTTAGCAGCATTTACAGTGAAACACAAAGATAAAAAAATGGTTATTCTTATAAATGCCAGATTGTGCTAACCAGTCTCATGTCATGACAGCTTCTAAGTGTGTTACTCTGGGAATTTATTTTGATTAGCAGCTTAAAGCAGCAGCAATTATTATGTTCGTTTGTGTGCTCTGCTATCTGCTATGCCAAAAGGTTTTGAAGTATCTTATGATGACTTAGACTTTGCAATTTTTATTTTCTGAAACAATTATTCAAACTGAAACTGTAGTAGTCATGACGTCACAATACTCCTCAGCTTTGGGGGCATGAGATTTCTAGAGATGCTAAAGATTCTAGTAGACCCTTCATAATCCTTCCTTCCTTTCCGCACACAGCTTCAATTAAAGAAGAGATTGTCCATTTAAGGGTGTAAACTCTCTCGCAAAACGTAAAAAGGCACTTGAAAGACATATTTATGTATATCAAATGAACAGTGCACCCAATTAATCTGTCAGTGTACCTAAATCATGGCCTTGTGGATTATTGCTCTCAGGGAGCTGAGGCTGTGGTCAGGCACGCTGCTCCATTGCAACTCAGGCAATTTAAGGGGCTAACAATCCCTTTCCACCTACAAGGGTTTAACATTGACTCCCTGCCAGAGGTTACTTTCCCCTCAGCTATTCTGGAATAACTGTCCATGTAATCATGCCATAAATCCAATCCCATCAAAATAATGTGTGTTAGGAAGCCCTATTATTATTAAGTGTGTAAGGTAGCGTGATTACTCTGACAGAACTAGGTTAGGTGCTACTCCTGCAGTTTTGTTGGCAGATCTGAGGCCTGAGTAATCATGGGCAGGCAACAGGCAATCGTTTGCTCCAGCTCAAACATAACCAGAACAGAATTTCTGACGATGGCTTTACTTTTCCTTCTGTTTTCTTATTTGAAAACTACAAGTACAGTACTTACTTCAGAAGGCTGTTGTTAAGGTTTAACTAGTGTCACCAGAGGGATTTGAGAATTTCAAATAAAGTTATAAAAAATTACGGGAAAAACATTAATGTCAAATAGCGGTGAGTCAGACCAGAGAGAGCCTGCTCGTGCAAAAACACAGTAACCAGCCATATGGCTTCAGGAGAAATATTGATATATGGTTTAAGACAACATCAAAATGTCAGGACTTTGCATGGCCCAGCTGGGATATGGCAAGTCAGAAATTAAAGACATTTTAGTCATCATAACTGTTATCAAATGCAATAATAATTCATAAGCTCAGAAACCTTGCCATTATATGGCTTTCAGTCTACCTCCTCAGGAAATTTAGGCTCACACAATTACGCCTTTGATCAATATCTGTACTTATATAGATCTTTCTTTCATCCCTTAACTTTGAGATATCTCAACCAATATCAGCCAGGAGTAGAGATCTCTGAGGAAATTAAACTTTTTCATGAAAAGAGCTAGCCAGGTAATAGAGAGAAGCCCTATACATATTTGACTAAGAGGCTTCTCAGTTCACCAAACCTGAGAAATTATCACAGCCCTATCAAATTTACAGAACTAATCAGAGAAGCAGCAGCTCACAATTAATCCTCAAGAGATGAACTCGAGACATGATGAGAGACAGAAGTACACACATTATTTAGCACCAGGTATTTCACACTGCAACAATGAGTTGCAAATGTTCCACTTGCAGGAAAAGATTCAGTTGGGTATGCAGGAAAGCATACTCCACTTCATTGTCTCTCCTTTTCATTTTGATACCAGAAACAAATCACCATGTCGGATGTGAGATCTGAAAGCACTTCCATAGTGGCACGTACAGATTAAGATTCTTTCTTCCTAGACCACATTTTTGGTGCTCTGCCCAGCCATGTAGTACATCACTCTTCTGCTCTGCTTTACAGACATGTGTTATGTCACTCTTCCGTTCTGCTTTGCAAACTCACTGAAGTGTTTGCTGAAGAAGAGCCACTGGGGATAGTACCTTCTCTCCACTTCTGTGAAGAGTGACTGATGTAGACATATTAATATGTCTGTATCAGTCTTCTCATGCAGGCCTCTTCATTTCACCAGGCTTGAGTGACTTCTGCAGACTAAAAGAGTAGCAGATGAATCAGAGGAAGAGCAACTTGCAATTTATCTGCAAGTGCTGAAACAGCCATTGGCATTGCTGAAAGTCAAGCCAAGGCCAGCTGGAGAGCTAAAGTTCTTCTTCTAGAAAATAGTCCTGTCATTCTTTTCTTTTCTGGGTTGTGCTTTGTTTGATTTTTATTTTTGGAAGTGTGCTTGAGTGTGCCTCATTTTTATGTAATTTTTGTGACATTCTGCTGCATACATGAAATATGAAAAGATACAAGCAATAGCACAGCTATCTTTAGGTGAGATTGCATCTCTAAGCATTAATTTGGGACAGCGGGGAGAGGGAAATTAATATTCTTTCTTTAAATCTTTTGTTTAATTTCACTACTTTGCAGGATTTATTCATGAAAAAATAATAGCATGCATTTGCTTCCCTAGCAAACAATTTTCATTAAACCATGATTTTTGTTTCAAGAGACAATTGCAATGGCTTTCCAAACAAATGAGACATATGCTATTAGGTAGATGTCCAAAAGAGAAATTCATCTGTAAATCTGCTTACCTCTCTTTTCCTTTCAAACACAGTGCTGAATCAAGTTTATACACCTTGATAGCACAAAGTATTAACACAGGTTGTTTTTATTAAGAAGCTGTGAAAAACTGTGTGGGATTTCTTTGGCAACATTGCTTAGTCCAAATGTGGATACCCTAATGGAAAGAGTGGTAACTCTGTGGAAAATTGCAGGAACACTGACAAATGAAACTTGTCACAATGCCCAAGAATTAGCACTTGTTAACAGTGAAAGAACACGATGTCTATCACTGCGTTCAACAACAAGGCTTAGAAATGAATAGATTAATCATTGCTCATTTTAAAGGATTATTAAGGGTTTAATGAAATTGTCAGAACAGTGGGATGCCCAGACTAGCAGAGCCAATGGTATTTCACACCCTGTATTGAAGGAATTATTATAAAAGGTATTTAAAAGATTATTCTGGCTATAGACAATTATTGGCACAGTTGTTTTGGCTTTTCTGGTTGAAGATCATATCACACAGCTTCTTGCTTTGGATGACTTTGTCTCAGGGCTATAACTAGGAAGCAAGATGCCTCATGCTTCAGCATGCTCACTTCTGGACATTAAATACATTAAATCCTTCTCAGTCAGGAACAAATGGTAAAAACACTGGCTCAGTGATCTGGAGCGAAATAAAAGCTTGCACATTTTCAGCAGGATGCTGCAGTTGCCTGTGTTGCATCTGAGGGGGTTCTAGACTCCCCTGCTTGGGACCTCACCTCACCCTCACCCAAGGGAGAGCCCAGCACCACCATTTTCTTCCTGAGCAGCTAATGTACTAAAGTGCAGGTTACCTTACGTTGGCTGCAGGTATAACAATTGGCGAAGTTTGCAGCTTTAAAGAGGGATCCAACAAGGAAGACAGGAGTGTTTGAAATCCTCTGTTCTTATAGGATTTTGTAGCTCTAAACAAAGCTATGAAAAGATACCTTATCCCTTGGGATTTGTTGTTCAAAACCCGCACCAAAAGAGGGATACAGTTTCTCTACTAAAACAGAGCAGACCTGAATCTTGTTTTAAAATGCCTGTGTAGGAGAAGTGATGTCCCCTTTTATATAGCAGCCACCCAGGAGACGAAAGTGCCCAAAGAGGTTTCGTTCACATCTCCCACCCATTAGAAGTCAATCTTGGTGCTAATCTGCATTGGGAGAGGTGCTCTTCTTTCCTGAAAAAATTAGCATTACGCAAAGTTGAATCTGGTGATAAAACCCTACAAGCAAGAGATGGAGAAAGAGAGAGAGAGTGAGCATCACTCTCACATACCAGGATGTTCATTTACATGTCTGGGAGTGGTGAAGGAAGGAAAGGGGATGGTTCTGCTGCCATCTCCTCCAGTGTTTTAAACAGAGTCTATCTAATATAAAAATAAGGCAGTGGCCTGCTGGTCTGAGAATTGCCAAGAGATAGTCTGCGAGTAAGCCCTTTTTTCAGTAATATTTCAATTTTCTGAATGTGGATGAATAGTGGATGGATATATGGATTAATATATTTTCCTTTCCAACTGCCACCTTTTTTTCCCTGGAGGACATTTTTTGGCAGCTTCAGGAGGAGTTTCTAGACTGTTACCTGATATCTTCATCACGGCAAAACCTAATGTGTGTTCTTCTTTCACTGCAGTGGACAGGTTTACTCATCTGTAAAGCATCCTTCTCGTTGTGTAAAATAACTATTTTCTCTGTTATACTGAATATCTTCCTCTGTACATCTGGTGCAGGAGCTTGAAAGGATCACTGTGGGAAGGGCATTTAATTTTAAAACTGCAAAACTACCTAAATTCAAGTTAGCTGTATGCCTGACATTGTCCTGAAGGTAAATTTACTTTCGTTCCATGAAGATTCTTGTTTTGTCTGACATGTATACAACCTGGTATGTGTAAAGCAGCTGACTATTTGGAGTGATCTTGTACAAAATGATGAGTCCTAACAGCAGTTCTTGCAGAAGACAGATAAATACATGTAATGGTCTTTATTATAAGGTGTGATTTTTCCATGAATCTCCATTTATTTCAAAACGACTCAGAAGCAGGGACACGTGGAGATATTTCTCTTTATACACACACTTCCACACTCTCACACTAGATTAATAAGGTCTTAGAGCACCTTAATGAAGGGTTTGTTTAACACTGAGGTAAAAAAAAAAAAAAAGGAAAAGAAAATAATATGAAAATTTCAGTACCTAAACAAGGACAATATGACTTGTCAGGTTAAGTTTGAGGAAGATGGCTCTTAAATAACCAGCGTAAAAGGCATTTAGTAACTAATTGTAGAGGAGTTCTGTGTCAAATTGCATTTATCAACTTACTTGCCACAGTCCCTTATTCCTTGTAAGAATTATTTCCTATAAAGCAATGCTTATATTACACCCACTGTGTGAAATTTTTATTCGAAGATGAATGTATACAGCTGTATGATTGTTTGTGAGCGCACACAGAGGTCTATAAAGAAAACTAAAAGCAAATTCAAGATTGAAAAAGTGGAGAATCTATATAAAATGACCATGAAAATTAGCTTTAGTACAAAAAATATTGCAACAAATCTTATTTAGAATTTTTATCCCCATCTTTAAGAATTCAGAATGAGTAGTGAAAGCCAACAGAATGGTGTCATAAACTACTTTAAATTACACAGCAAAAAAGGAATTGGGCAGATTTTCTTTCTCAATAAGTAGCTTTTGTGGACAGAATATTTGCATTTTGTACACCTATGTGATGTTTGGCCATGTGTATACACTTCACTGCAAAAGACAAGTATTGTAGCAGTTCATATTTATCGATACACAATCTTACACGAACCTGTACAAAATGTGTTACTGAGCATTCACATACAAATTGCATTAACACTTTCCCACATGGCTCATTATTATTTAGAACATGTCGCAGTCAGACATAACAACTGTAGGGAGGAGACAGAGTCACTGACAGGTACATGAAGAAAAGTATTTTTGGCAGACATTATCAAGTCTGTGTTACAGCTTCACAGCAGCGGATGAGATCACAATGTGCTAATGTCTGTACCAACCGATGATTTCCCATCTCGCTTCCCTCCTCCTAGCACCTGACCTACTTTACATCACTTTACCCTGACGGGCTGTATAATGCACCTGAAATCCTTCAAACCAGGGACATCTCGTAATGCTCCAGATAAAAATCCTCAGTTATTACTGTCCATCATTTATATGCTAGAAACATCCCAGTGGCCATTCACAGGCATAAATTACCATTCTGTGTCAGGCAACAGTTTTAGTCCCAGAAGCACTGTACTGTTAAAGGAGTTCCTACTGTCCTGTACTATTAGTTGCAGATGAGAGTTTGAGCAAAGACTTTAAGAAACTGTCTCCTCCTCTCTGGTTAATATTCTCTGGGCTACTACTGCCCTCTAATAGAATTTAAGAGAGATTACAAAGGAGAGCTATAGAGTTCCTGATATAAACTATCTGTATAAAAGACTTTTAAAAAGAAATGTAGAAATAAACCACATTGTTCTTAAACAACTAATTTTAAAATGTCGAAGAGAGAGTTTGGCTAAAGGAATATGTACATAATCTTCATCCCTTTTAAGTACAGAATATGTACCTCAAAATAGAAAATGTAAATTGATAGGAAAAACAATTAAAATGAGAAAAATTTTGGAAAATTATGTCTGCCTTTTAGGAAGCTGAGTGCAGCAGACAATACAAATGTGTAATTATAAAAAAAAATCTTCACAAAAAATGTTGTGAAATGGTTAAAATATTACACACAGTATAGATTCAGAAAAAAACAAATTAAAAAGCAATCAAATGAATAGTTATTAGCTGCATTATGTTCCCTCCACTCCTTTACCCACAGGCATTGTACCATTATTGCAGTTATTGTATATCACAAATTACACACCCGCTCCAATATTTGCTACCCTAGAATTACAGCCTAGGGGAGTGCCAAGTTTCCTGCCATCAGCATTCAGGACACTGCCTTGGCGAGGATAACAGGAGAAACCAAAGCAGGCAATCAACAATGTGGAAAAAACTGCAGAGAATTATAGCATGAAAATATGCTACTTCCAAGCTATTATAAAACCCAAGCCTGTACTTCTACATTATGGAGTTTCAGGCTCCTAAGTGTGCGGAGCCCGCAGCTCTGAGAGGCGCACCTAAGGATACGTTTGTAGGTGCACATGGCGGGCATGCTTGAGCTCACCTCATGCTCCAAAGCTGCATGACCAAGGAAGCGAACCATCGAGCTGGAGCTGATATACCCTGCTGGAAATCTTCACTTCAGAGCCATACCAACCCAATCACGCTCTTTTTCTTTGTTGCCATGGGTGGGGGGAAGTCATGAAGTGCTACCTACAGCTCTTGAAGGACTCTGCCCTGGGGCCAGTGGGGAAGTGAAGTGAGTTTTGAAGAGACTGAAGTGAGACAGAGACATAGTCTTTTGACTGAGGGCCCTTGGAAACCCAGGATAGCAGCTGGCCCTGGGTAAGCGTGGCTTTTCAGTGCTGTTCTTAGGGCAAATACTTCCCACATTTTTTCGCATGTACTAAATCTTGTGGAAGAGAGATTAGAATTCCTAAAAATATACAACTTCAGGCCGACAGCTGTGTAGAAGATACAGTCCACAGTCCTATGAATCTCCAAACACACAAATGGGTCCCAGTAGCAGGGAAGGGAAGGGAAGCTTTGGTTATTAAACAGAAAACTATTTCAGCTTACCAGTAAAAACCTGGGGAAGTGTGGAGAAAAAGGGCTGTTTTCCTCAAAGTCTTTATGTATCAAAATTTTTTATTTCATCAGCAGAGGTAATTTGAGAACGTATCTACAGAGTGATGCAGAGTACCACTGGTGATACAGAGTGTGTTTTCCTATGAAGAAGCAGTCCAGGACTTCTTTCACAAGCCCCATTCATCTTGCGCACAAAGTGGTAGGGGGTGAGGAGTGAGGCACTACACAGAGATGGGTAGGTGGTACTAGAAACCTGTTCCAGAGCTAGGATTTGCCCATGTTTTTGCCCTTTGCCATTTCATATCTGGCAGATTTCGTAAGAAATATATATAGTATATTTATATACTTCAAATCAATAAGCAACTCTATATTTTTGTGGTGTGTTCAGTCTAAAAATTGTTGAAAGAGAGAGAGTGGGTTTTTGCCTTCCCCAGAAATGATGAGAACAATTTCTTTCTAATTTTTGCTGCCACTGTCACAAGCTACATTATTAAGAAAGAGCTTTTATGGATAGTGGAATGGAAACAAGAAATATTCCCTCTCTGAAAGTAATGATTGCTATTAAACCTAAAACCCCAGAACAATGTGAAGGTCCAGGATGATCATGTAATATGATCGCTGTATCTGTCCTGATGTCTAAGGAGTGATCTTCATGTGTTTGAACAAGCCTTGATTTTTGTCAATATCTGCCACATTACTTTGTTTTGGACAACTGCATACCTTAATGACCAAGCCTCTGACTTGTAATTTATGTCTCCTTACTACCCGTGAGTGGGATTCAACTGCCTCCAGTTAGGTACAAATGTCTATTTATAAGTGACTAAGTATTACACAGATTTATCTTGACAGTCCACTCCTTCCCCATTCCCAAAGCTCACTTAATGTTTAAATCCATCTGTAGAATTGAGATGTAAAATTTCATGTATTGCTTATGGTGAGGGCTTGGCTTCTGAAGTGTGGCATGTTGGATATGCAGGTCACTTACCTATCTATGAAAACTCTTCAAAAAGAATATGGTGCTTTGAATTTGTGACACTAGGTTTCACACTCAGCAAAGGTGGTTTTAACATTCACAGACAACTGCATCTTTATGACATTTCTGCTGTCCAACAGCAGTTTGATTAATTTTTCAGACTCCGTAAGGGGTGGTTCTTTTGCTGGAATTTAGCCTCTATTTCCCAAAATTTCACCCAAAAAAGAGCAACTTATATCCAATTTCGGTATAAATGCAAGTGGAAAACTAAAATCGATGTTTCATTCCCTACATGCCCACTTATTTGCAATTGGTAGCCTCAGATCCTTCTTTCACACAACACACAATTAACACTCTCTAACAAAATATTAGAAATGCAAGACACAGGTGTTTGGCTTGTGAACCCAATACAGTTTTTCCATTAATTCCTAAAAGGCACACTTTTTATTGCAACTCTAGTGAATATTGAGTGGCTTCCTGCACATGGCGGCACAATTCCACACCATACTACAGTGTGGGGTATTGCGCAGAGGCCCACCTGGATGGCCCTCTTGTTCCCACAAGTCTGAATGAATTGACAGGAGGAAAGACTGAACTGTCTTTGACTTACAAATCATCATGCTTACCTCCAGGATGTGGTATCTTTGACTGAGAGTACCTGGAATGATGAGTATTCCAACTCATGTTCCCTGAGTTGAACTTCATTTCAGATTTCAGTCTGTGATTAGTAGCTTTTGTGCTGTGTTTCAAGTCCTCCTTTCTGAAGACAATTTTTGTGAATTCTTCTGGCATCTCCTTGCTGTACATCAAATTTGGTGAGGAATTTCCTCACCAAGAAGCAAAAGCTGAAGATGTTGGTGCTCCAAAATTACCTTAAATCAAAGGTGCAGGGCATTCAAGCACAGTCATAAGCAAAGTGGAAAACCCTTCTGAAGCAGAGGATCAAGGTTTTCTGAAATTCTTGATTCAAGTTCATGTTTATGGAGTTTTATAACCTTATGGAGAGTAAAAATCCAGAAATACATCAGTTATTTATTCTTATACTAAACTTCGCATTCTGTGGGATATAGTCCTGACCTGGGAGTCTCAAGGGAGCCTTCAACATTGCATTTTCAGTATTTGAGCAGGAATGCTTCCAACTTTTGTTCCTCAGTCCTAACATTTAGGACTGAAGGATACCCTACTTGATCAGTGCATGCAACAGACAGCCATGATGGCTTTCTACTCTGGAATTGGTAACAAGAGGAAGAATCAAGGAAGCAGGTGTTCCACCTCTGATGTCCATGCACTAATAATGGCTGCAAATCAAAACTAACTCCTCATTGTATGCTACTTTTAACAGCTTTATGTTGAAAAAAAAAAATTGGTCCAAGACAGTTTCTTCTTTTTTTTACTTAAAAGAAAACAAAAAACACCTTGGTCTTTGTTTTTTAAAGAAATGTTTTTCTATTCCGCTTTTGTCCCAATCTTTTACCATTTGAAACTTGGCAGGTAGCAAAATAGGGCTACTTTAAATGTCAAATGAATTTCTTACGTGTACTGAAAATCATGTCATGTCTGAAATGGGCTGGTGTGCAAGTAGAGACTGTTTTTAACATTCTATTTGTCCTGCGTAACAGTTTGCTAATAAACAAACATAGCAGCCAAATTTACTTAAATCAGCTGTTTTATTGGCTATCTTTTAGAGGGGGAAAAAAAAAAGGCAAACCAAAACCTTTAAATAAAAACAATAATTTATTAAAACCAGAAAACACTTATTGTTACAAATAGGGTATCTAAAAGAAAATTAGGTACTGCTTTCTATAGCGACACAGCACTCAGGTGTAATAAAATTGATGAGCCCATATAATAAAATTTATGGAACTACAGTGAATTCAATTTATTTGAATATGCTCAGTTATGTTTTTGTTTATTCCCATAGCAGATGTTTAATTTACAAACCAGGCAATTACTACAGCTCTTCCAAACAAATAAGAACAGATTAGTCAAACGTTCACATCAGTTTTTATGTTTATCATTAGTTTTATGATGCATCATGAATATTCAGTGTTAAGAAAAAAACATCATTATGATACCTGGAAAACCTTAAAATGATGTTTTGCATCTCCAAATGGTGTTTCACCCTGTTTGAAAAAGCTGCTAATGTGTGTTACTGCGAGATAGGCTTATGTGTTAATAGGGATTGCTTAAATATCTTCCTGATGTTTCACGCAGATTAGCTTTACATTTACAATACTTTAGTATGGATGTGTCCAACTTTGTTATCTTTTTCTTACATAAATAAAGGCATTTTGGTTTCCCTTTCAGAGAGAATTCTTGAGACTAAAGTGTTTGTTTTTTCTTTTTACAAGACAAAGCAAACATATCAAAAAAATGCCTCTTCCTCTCACAAAACAAATAACTACCTAGATATTTGCCTTGAAGTTTCAGGAAAATCAGTGTCATCCAGTTGGCCTTTGGCTTTCTTCATATTTCCTGGAATATATTCCATGGTAGAAGGAAATAATTCTATCAGCGGTGTTGCATGCTCCATACTCATTATACATGCATACTGGCTGATGGATAGGAAGATATTACTCAGCAGGTTGGTGGGTTTTTTTTCTTATTGATAAAATACAGGAATATTATAAGAAAAAGCATGGTGTCTGTCTATCGTGGAGGGGGTGTGTGTATGTGCACATGTGTGCCTAAGCACAGACATGCCCTAGAAAGAAAAGGTAGCCCATGTCTCATTTTCTTTAAATGAATTACAGTCTGCTGAGTTTTATGTTAGAAGAACAGAAAATAAGCCCTAGTTTCTTCTCCAAATTCCTATAATACATCATTCGCTTGAACCATTTTGACAATGTGTCATTTTCATTAACTGCCAAGCTAAGAGAAGGTTTTAGGGTTAGATCAATTTACTAAGATGAATTCTTGTAGGAATATTCTCAGTAGGAATATGCTCTGCAGGGCAAAATATATGAAATGGTATAAAAGATTTCAGTGGAAAACAAGTGTCTATTGTTAAACGTGATCGCTATTGTAAAAAATTACCCACTTTTACCCACTTTGTTGACAACAAAACCCTTTGTTGACAGCAACGCTCTCTTGACAGCAATAAAATAACGTCTGCTTCCTCTTCATTAGTTACAGTACACATTTGATTAGAAACCTTACCTTTAAAAATAGTTTCAGAATAAACTGTTGTAGTGTTATATAGCCTTTGAATCTATAACATTACTGGATTCTTTGGATGTGAAAATTATAACTTTTCATCGTTTCTTACCTTAAGGTTCTAAGTAGAATTTCTAAGACCTTTGCCACTACAAAGATACAAATTAAAGAGTACTTTCTGCATGGGAAGCATCTGAACAGGCTGCCTAAGCATTGGGACAGGCTGTCCAGGGAAGTGGTGGAGTCACCATCCCTGAAGGTATTTAAAAGACATGTAGACGTGGTGCTTAGGGACTGGTTTAGTGGCGGACTTGGCAGTGTTCTGTTTACAGTTGGACTCGAGGATCTTAAAGGTATTTACAACCTAAATGATTCTACGATTATCTTCTATGGTTTACCCAATACACCTTGAGTACAGCTGCACCACATAGCATTTGTATATTCTTCCTGGAGCAAATATAGTTGGTTAAAGTGATTATCTCACTTAAACTGAAACCTAAGGATTTCCAGGACAACAAACTCCTGCCAATTCACACTGAAACCCTCCCCCTTCCTCCTCTGAAAGTTCCAACAAACATCGTTTCTCAATTTCACAGAGAATTTCACAGGGAGGAAAGTATCAGCTTAATAATATATCATGATGTTGAGCTGCAGATCTGGGACATTAAGACCACATTATGCAAATAGCCATAACATCAAAAAGGAGGAACTGTGCTGATAAACAAGTGCATATAACTATTGGATTTCCTCCGGAACAAAGCAAACCACTCTAATGAGAAACGGTTCATTGGCAATTTAATTTTCAGTAAGTGGTAGTGTGTGAGTACATTTATATCACAGAGCATGCTTTCTGAGAGTAAGCACATATTATACACATGGAAAAGATGTATGTGTACATAGTGGCAGATGGGAATATGTACAGGTTTATATAAGAACACAGGCAAAAATCACACCACAAATAATGCCAAGTCACAGTGTGAGACTGAACCGGGAGGGATAAGCATTGACCAGCAACTTTGTTCCACAACTCACTGCTAATTATTCTAATACTACAACCACTCCCATAGCTTCAGTCTGTTTCCATGGTATCTGAGCCTCTGAACACTATAAAAATCATCAATTACTTTGAACGTCTTAATGAAGAAAATGCAAAGGTTGCAAAGCTAAGCACTCCAGTCAGGAAATTAACAGCCAAGGCTGCTTGCACCATCTTAACTCTTGCCCTTTATGATTATTATTATAGTCTTTACCTGCAGATTGCTTCTTAATGTATTTCAAACTTTTCTCCAAGTTGTATATTTTAGTCTTCTGCAGTGATAATGTGCTATCCATTGAACAAGATGGGTTTTTTTTTTTTGTTATTTATGAAACCTAACTCTGACAGAAATGCATTCTTTTAGCATTTCAACAGTTGTTTCTGGAACAAATACCATTAGCAACGTAATTGTTAGCACTTTTCTTTCAATATAGCTATTTTGTTTTTTTCCCTGTGATTTGCTTTCAGTTCTCTTCCTCTTAAGACTTGGTATATTTCCATGAAGTACTGGACTGGGTTATATTCACAAATCTTTTCCTTTTTTTTTAATTATTTATTCTAAGAATCTTTCTTTAAAATGCAGACAGCACACTTAGCTGTGGAATCCCATCAATGTAATGGTCAAAGGTAGTGCCACTTCTTTTTTCCACATAACGTCCATCTGCTTATACACCCAAGGAACACGCTAGTCCCTGCAGCGTGTCACTGCCAGGGAGCAAAGAGCTTACTCTCCCGCAGCAAATACACTCTATAGGGAGTGACGTATCAGTAATGAAAAGAGGAAGAAAGAATAAAATCACAAAAACCCATTCTGATCAGTACAGAGGTTTTGTCTGTTCTCTCCAAAGAAAGAACTCGGATTTAATTTCATGTATATCGAGCTTTATCCCAGATGACTCAAATCAGTGAAAGATTTTTTAATTGAATGGGTCAGCTGTATGGTTAAGTCTTTGGGGAAAGACTGCAGTCTGCAAAATCCATAGAAAAAATATAACTTTCATTAAAAGAGCTTAATAAGCTGTGCAACCTCAAATCTTAAAATCTCTTTGATTTGCATGCTGGTTCCAGCTAGTCCCCTTCACAAAGGGGGGAAATCCTGCAGCAACAGTACTTGTTTTTCTCTGGCTGCCATGATCTGCAGGGCTCATCAGGGACAGGATGTACATACAAGGCCAGTTTCTAGATAATACCAGTCTGTGTAGTGCCTTAAAGTACGTGGAGCTATAATGAATGCCATCGGCTGTTACATAATCTCTGGTTTTTTCCTCTGGAGATTAGTAAAATGATCTCATTGCTGTAGTGCTCACTAGAGGATGTTTGCAATGTTATTACTGCTGTGGCTAGTTTTACGCTGGGTAATGTGTTAGCTTTCCTTGCCTGGAGATCTAAATACAGACCACAGAACTTAAAAACAGAATTGTTTAATGACTGACCCATGTGAGTAAGGAAATTTCATTCCAGTATTGCTCAAGGGATGCTGAAACTGAGACAGCTCTTCAGCACTGCTGACTGTCATGCAGGCTTTCCTCTAAAGTTCTTGTGGAAAATGACTGTAGGAAAATTTACTAGACTGTAACACAGGGTTCGCCTTCCCCACCAAAGACATTTCGAAGAAGCTGAGTTTCATCTTTCCTATTAAACTATGTGAACAACCCTAAGGCAACAGAGAAAAAAGCAAACAGCCCTTTTCACGGCTCCGTGTAGCGAGGTCTCTTGACAAGCTGACCCCAGAGCAGCTGCCAGGTATCCAGCCTGGCTGCCGCCCTGTCCACCTGCTCTCTGCTCCGTACCAGCCTCCCGCTGGCTGGTTCACAAAGAAATGGCCAGGTGTTTGCTGCATGCTGGCCTGGCCACATGTTGGCTGCCAGTTACCAGGCTCCTGCTGCCCTGTTCACCTGCTGGCATCGCACTGCTTTCCTGATGCCCCGCATCCCCTGCTGAGTGGCAGGTGGTATCCTCTCACCCTGTTGACCTTTTTCTACATTTCTTTTCTAAATGCATGACGCTGCTTTTTTTCTTTTGCTTTTCTGAATGCAAAATATATATACATGCGCGTGCACACACACATACATACAGTCACATCCTGTCTGCCCCCCCACCTGCTTTTTTTCTGCCCATGAATCTGCTTGAATAAGCTGGTGTGGAGCAGCAGGTCCCATTTAAGATCCCAGCTGTACACTGACATTATCACTGGTGTCAGTTTGTAAGCGCATCTACAGTAATTGTTGCTGAGACAGCAGGTTTTGCTGTGAGATTCAACAAGCCCCCTGATTCTTTCCACACGAGAGCTTCAGAAGCAGTGCTTTGAGTAATCGCAATTTTTTTATTCCCTACAGAATCCAAAAAATACCTCTGGGATTTTTCCACTCTGCGTACCTCGGGGTGGAGATTTCTCCTGTGAACACAGCTATTTAGAAAGGAAATTAAAGCAAACTAGAACAGATCTCACTGAACAAACAGTCATTGTCAATTTTTTTTATTGCTGACAAAATGAAAAAATAAAACATACACACACCCAACCCACTGTGTTTCATACACCACTACAGTTTCTCATGTTGAATGACCTTTATCCAGAGACACTAAATCCTACTGCGAAAATAGGAGTAGATTTAAACTGCTCTGGTCATGAACACCATTGCATGTGAAGCAATAAAGTGAAAAGGAGCAGGATAATGTTAATGTAAGATATGCAGTTTAAAGCTAATCAAGTTTTAACATTGGATCGGCTGTCCTTCCTTTGCATGAAATCTGAGTTAAAGTCATCTTTGCTGGGGCAATAACATGTTGCAATAACGTTGCTGTGGATGCAATGCACAGCGCATATGGTTAACACTCTAAAAATGCTGAACTGCTTGCTTTATGAGAGATACTATAGGGCCCAAAGACAGACCTGCTTCAAGTGATGCCTGCACAACTACACCGTATATTCTGTGGAAATCTGTGGGGCTCTTTGCAGACTGAAATGCTACTAAACATGACAGAGTGAGTCCTGGGAAGCAAATGCAAAAGCTAGATATGAGAGAGTATTTAATACTAGGCTTCAGTATGTATAATATTTCAGGCTCCTTGCAAATATGATTGATTCCAGATACAAAGCTTAAGCTGCACATCGGGAGATTAGTATTTTGGCTAGCTGGCCATTACTGTAATTTCTGATAAGAAATGGCTTAATTAACCTATGAGTTTTCTCATGTATCTAGAGACACAGGAATAGTTAGACAAGCTTTAAAGGGCACAGAAAGAACAGAAAATGTAAAAGTATTAGACCACATTTAAAGTATGAAGTATTTTGATCCTATTTGTTGGAGGTTTTTTGGTTTTGGTTTTTTTTGCCTTTTTTTTTTTTAATTTAGTGGTTTGGGATTTTTTTCCCTATGATTTGTTGAGTGAAGACATTTCATGGTTGTTAAATTTATTAGTCATCAAGTAGAGTCGTTCACATATTGCTAGTTCCTGCCAAGCCTGGAGAAAAATGTATCCATCCAGTCTTGTGGAATTTTGTAGTAGGGACACAGATAATAATCAGAGCCTTTGTTTGGTGGTTAGGCTGTAAGGGTCAAATTTATAATGATCTCAGAGCCAATATCAAGTAATTTTGCACAAAGAGATATTACTGTGTACAAATAGACCTTGGAAGATGGTCTTCTAAGCTGGATCAGAAAAAGGAAGAGTAAAGTACAAGGTTGCAAGGAACGTCGCGGCCACGTGCTGCTGACAAGCAGTCAAAGCTTGTCCACGTCTGGGCTGCTCTCTCCATCTCTGCAAACGCAACAACTTTATGGCTGTGGCTTAAGATGCTGTGGATGCAGACCACATGTGGATGTGGATGTGGATCGTTTGAGCCCCTGTTAGTTTAAAAATGGGAAGCTCTGTAACCTCTCTGAATTGGTGTCTGTGTCTGACAGATTTGTTTACAGGTGTTTTACAAGCCAAAAAGTCACCTAGAGTGCGGAAGCAGCTGCTTTAATCAGGTAGAGACAGATGATTGCTTTAATAACTAGGGCAATAGAAACGGTGAGAGGCTTGCAGGACCTTTTCTTTCATTATTCATTGGTTTATTCCACATCCAGAGAAGATTTTTAAAACTATCAGTAAGAGAATGAAGCTACTTTATGCTGGATTTTGTGGTGGGAATTAATGTATTCTTAAACGTGGTCCCTGAAAATTACTTTCTGCAAGACATCTCTGACTAGGCAATTTTTGACAGTTCATTTAACCTTTACAAATAAATATTAAATGAAATTTTGGCAAACTGTAACATCACCTCTAACTAAAACTGATATTTGTCTCATTTAAAACACCAGGAGATAAGAATCTTGCCTGAATAATTTATAAATCTTTAAACAGCTATTATCATGTAAAATGCAAACACTGCTGCTGTCTATGAGGAAACACCAAATCCTCACAAAACTGTGGGTTTTCCCAATCTTATGAATTTATAATTTTCCCACACAGCAAATTTGGGGTTTTCTGAATTACATTGCTTCTTTGATAAAGCTGTGATATGAGAATAGCACTTGTTCTTTCAACCACTTGAGGAAAAAATAAAACTAGAAAAAGGAAGTGACTATACACCTATATCCTGCTGCCCGTACCAAGTGTGTATGGTTTGTTAAGTGATAGGGCTAAATTAAATTTCCAAAAAAGTATTTTAAAACGGAAAAATAACACCCAAACCTCTATTACTAGCATCATATGTAAAAAAGACCTCTTTTCAGAGTTTTTGAGATCAGAATTCAGCCTTCTGTCACTTGCATCTCAAATTTGCACAAGCAATGGCTACTTCTATATACTGGCCACCTCTCAGTCACATCGACTGATAGTGAGGAAAGATTACTGGCTGCTTAGAATGAATGTAATTAATGACTGCATCCTAATTTATGACTGCAAAATTGATTGGAAAAAAACTGAAACAATCCCTAAGCAACTGGTCCTTAAATGTGCATACGGCACGCACATATATGCATATAGCAGAGACTAGGTAGCCTGATCTCACTTCTGTTAAAGCCCCATATTGCACGTATGTTGGTGATTCTGTACAAAACAGAAATGATGCAGTGGATCCTTAAATATTAATGAGAACTAGCTGTTACGGTATCTTGCTGCAGTACCTCCCACTTGCTCCACAGATACAGAGAGGTATTAGATTTGAAAACAGACACGAACTGATGAAAACCAAAACAATCTCTCCAAGCTGCCCCCACCTCTAACTACCAAAATACCTACTTGCAATATATCATTCTATATTTTTAATTTCCCTAAGCTAAGCATGCAATTATACTTGTTATCGATTGCCAATATCATTTGACATTTTTCTTTTTAACTGTGAAATAATAAAAAATGTTTTAAAAAACAGAGTTTCATAGCGGTACAGAATGCACATCTCTGTTCAAGCTCATGTTCCATCTCTGTGAACCTTACAATAATCGTAACCACCTTACTCATACCTCCACTACGTTTCCATCTGTAAAGGCTTTAAATGTTGACTGACTCTCTGTCACGCCTAATCCTCCAGATTATCTGTATAACATTCCCCCTCTCAGTGGATTTTTCCTTCTAATATATTGTGGTAAGTTATTTCAGCTGAGTTTCTTATGACAGATTTAGGGGTTTTTACATGGAAAATAACTTTTTTTTTTTAGCATAGGATTCCTGAGAGACAGAATTGTCTTTGGGAAAAGAGACAAAGGAAAAGATCAGCATTCAGTATTTTAGCAGCAGCACCACAGGAGGAAACTTGCGCTCATAAGTTTATACTTAACTCTCAGTGGATATTAATCAAATGTTGTAGATACATTGTGCTTGGCTTCTGGGCTTGTAACGGAAAGAGCTTTGTGCAGGCAGAATTTAGATTAAAAACACCTTCTTTCTTTTCCCTGATAATATTCAGAGTTGTCATTTCAGCAGAAAGTGAGCCTAAATTCAAGTTTGTAATAGAAACACAAAATATTGTATGCAATAACAAAGGCTGTGATGCTATTGAAATGTAACTTCTGTAGAAGGGAGCATTTTCTTTCCCCCCTTACACACAATGAAAGATGTGCTTTCCCTTGAACACCCCCTGTTCTCTCACTCTCCTAGCCCTGGAGTGTCTGTCCTCTACTACTTGGAAATCTGGAATGATGAGCTGAAGGTCAAAATTTGCATCATCAGGAATATAAAAAGAGAATATGTTATCTGTGGGTTAACATTCAAAATGCCTGCATTGTTTTTTGGCACGTCTGCATTTGTTTTTTAAAATGGGAACCTCATCATGAGTTTCCTTAATGAATTTTTCTGGGGTGAGACTCTTCTATGCTTGCAGGCTTTTTCTTTTCTTGACTCCCAGGGTATAAAGACGCTCCCAAGGTTACAACAAGCTGTAATGACATGGTGTAACCAGCTTTTATCAAAGGACCAGTTTTGTGCTGGCTGAGGAACAGAGTAGGGCAATTCCTGATGAAAGAAGTGTCGGCTCTTCCCTGACTTCCTTCTCCATAGCAGCTCCATCGCATGTCCTGGGCTCTTTTGTTCCACTCCCCAGATGTCTCTGTGAAGTGCCAGCCCTCAGGACTTTACACAGCACTCAGTCTCCATCTAGGAAGTGAATGGTCATGGAACGGTGCTGTGAGTGTGGAAAATTTTATGTTGGAATTTTGAGGGTTTGATTGTCTTATTTACTTGCATAGTTATGAGGATCAAGTTATAACACCTCTATTGACTCGGCAACTAACAATAGATATGCTCACTATATCCTTACCTTTTCCTTCACTGCTGTGACTGTTTGCCTGTAAATGTACCTACTCTTTTTATTGCTACTGGAACATGAAGAACATCATTCATTCTGTGGTTAAAATCCCTCTTAAAGCTTTTAGCTTATATGTATCCGGGATAGTCTATGTTCATTTACACCACAATTATCTGCTTGTTTAAATACCACCCCTCCAGTATTTACCCTCTGTTTTGTTTAAAAACAGCAGTTATATCTCATGTAGTCCCCTTTCTATGCTAGAGAAACCAATATATTTTAAATGCCTCACAAGACAGACTCTCCTTCTCCCCAGGACTTTGCTAGTGCTTCCCTACTAGCTTTCCTGTCAAAGTTCTTTTTTCTTGATTCAAAATGCTTTCTGATCATGTCAATTCATAGAATCATAGAACCATAGAACAGCTCAGCTCAGAAGGGACCTCGAAAGATCATCTGGTCCAATCTTTCATGGGAAAGGGAGCCTGGGTGAGGTTATCTAGCACCCTGTCAAGTTGCGTCCTGAAACCCTCCAGTGATGGGGACACTACCATATCCCTGGGCAGGTTGTTCCAGTCTGTAAAAAATTGTTCTTATGGTAAAAATTTCTTTCTTATATTGAGATGAAACCTCTCCTGTTACAGCTTGTACCATTGCTCCTTGTTTTCTCCATGTGGCTCCTTGTGAAGAGAGAGGCTCTGTCCTTTAAATACTGGAAAACTGTGATGAGATTCCCCCCCTTCTCTTCTCCTGGGAGAAAAGACCTGACTTTTTCAGTTGATAGATTTCATTTACAAAAGGGTGATTAAAATGTGTTCAACTACACATATTTCTTCCTTTATGGTTAGTTAAATCCATCCATTGCTTTATTATTTCTTTTCTTTCTTCAGAAAAGATTTTGTATTACAATCCCCGAGTGCTAAGAGAGACTCTAACAAATGCAAAAAGAAAAAAAGTTTAAAGAAAATCTATACGTCTTATTCTCAACACTGAAAAGTCCTGAAAGAGTCCTAAAATAGACCTTGAAGCTAGACTATAAAGGCTTACAGATATTCAAGTTTTCCTCAAGAGGTTACATGAAATCAGTTTTTGACTCTAAGAAACATGAGTCTTCCATGCGTATGGGGAGAAATGAGAAATGTTCAGATTGAGTTATTTCTTAGGGTTAATTTTCCTTGATCATATTAATTACCACTTTTTTCCATCTAAGCTTTCTGCATCAAATATTTAATTCAAAGCCATTATTTGAGCTTGCAGAGATGTACCTCCTACTCCCGAAAACAACCATAGTTATTTTCAACATAAGGAATTTGAACAGTACATATTTCCAATAAATCTGTTTATATTTGTGTCCTCAAACCAGGACAATTTGCATTAATATACTGAACAATATTTGCCAGTTTTCCTTTGCTATAAGACACCATTACAGGATTCGGAGGACATATTCTTTAATATTAAATGGAAATAAAGAAACATTAGTGTAATGTTTAGTCTGAGTAATCAGGCATATATAAGTCAGGAGATTCAAAATATGAAGGTATGCAGTTCTAACTCAACTTAAATTGCCCATCCTGTAGTTTTATGTCATGCATTATTCAGATTCATACTTAACAGTGAAAACAACAATGTAAAATACAATTGTTCAAATAGGCCACGTCAACAGAGTAATGTTGCTTCACAATCCAGATAAGAACTAAAAAAGCAAGTGCTCAAATACACAAGGTTAAATTCAGATTAGGGAATGGAGTTTAGAATCACTGTAGGCATTAAATTTATGACCCTGAGATGTCTGGATCATTCCTAGGAGATTTCTGTCCAAGCTTTCAGGTAGCTTGTATTTATAAAACACCTATACAAAAATTGAAAACAAAGAAAGTGTGTTTTTTTAGATACTCTGAGATTTCTCAAATATCTCTGAATCTAATATGCAAAGTGAAATGTAGCCTTTAACCACTTAGAAAACATTGTAATGTCACCTTCTTTTATGCCTTAGAAGTAATTACCCAAGAATATTATCTTGTCATAGGAATAAGCTGATTTCAGTAGAGCCAAACCTTCTTTGAAAATTATCATGTCAAAAATCAAATCAAAATTACCTCTGCTTAAAAATATCAAACGTCTAAACTCACTTAACACAGGTAGAGTTTCAGTTGCCCATATATAGGCAATACATAGCCCTTTAGATGCTCTGGCATATTTTCCTTCCTTCTCGGATGATTCTTTACAGCAGCATGAGTTTTTCATAGGTTCCAGGTCATATCTGTCATATCTGACACCCTGGAGCACCTGAAGAGATTTCTCCACGCTAGCAGAGGATGAATCCTTCTCTGGATGTTAAACTTAGGACAAACCTACAACCAGCCTTCATTATTTCAGATATTCGTATTTTAACTTAAGTCTTAGGATGAGATTCATATCACCTATTTTAGAAGTTTTCTTATCAATTTCTCAGCCTGAAAAGAAGACAAGATGATTGAAAGAAGCTTGAACGTTTTTATACCACATTCTTTCTCACACAGCAACATGTATAAAAAAGCATTGACAGTTTCCTTGTGTACTTGCTAAAGCCAATGTAACCTTAGCCACTCTTCAGGCTTATTTAAGGCTTAATATTTTGTTTGTACTCCCCTTTTACGTCCTCTTTCCCTCTACATAATCATTAATAGAACTCTGGAACTGAAAGGACACTGAAAAAGACCATTGTAGAGCTAAATTCTCTGCCCTCACACATGGATTCAATCTGATTAAGTCCAGGGAAATTGTTTCACTGATTTGAACTGATATTCTGGAATAATATCGGTGTGTATCACACGAGTATGTAATCCAGTATTTCTTGTTTGTGCACATACTGCAGCAAATAGTGTGGTGGTGTTAGTGCTCTGTATGAAGGTACCATAGAATATTAAGTCACCTAATAGTCCTGTAGCTTCATGATCTGCAGGATAGTTAGATAACAGCAAACAATTTTTTTTAAAATCAAAGTGCTACTGCCTGCTTTTATGGTTGTCATCTACCCTTCTTATTCAAGGAAACATAATTTTCTCCTGTAAGGCAGCAGACTTTCCGCCTCAGGCTGAGTGTGAATCAACAACAAATGTTATAGCACATACTATAATTTTATAAACTATCATGTTGTGGAAAATTGAGTTTAAGTTATAATCTATGATGAAGTTACTATTCTTCCAAGGAAAGACTCAGTAATGGGCAGCTTCAGGAACCTTTGGGTGATTTCAGTATTCCTGTATATCTGAAGTAATAGAGGTGTCCAAGAAACTTCTGCTGGAGAAATGAACCAAATAAATATAATTTCCTCCCACAAAAACAGTTTAGTTAGATGGGCTTAGGAAAGCCTGGAATGATACTTGCAATTCTAACTCATAAGAATCAGGTTTAAATGTATCCCTAAAAAATTTTAATAAACTAGTTCGCTCAGCTATGCTAGAAATATATTAATGTACTTTACAGAGCTGAGTTTGCATTCATTGTCATTTATAATAATATTTTATCACAAGGGGAAACTTTAGACACATCTGTATTATTAGTAATTTGGTAAGAGAAAAATAGAAGTTATTTCATAATAATCCATGGAGCCGAAAGAGTGGAATACCAAAACTTCATTAAGAAAATAAGATTTATATGTATTTATCAAAGACTGTACCTCTATTATAAGTATTTCCTTATCACCCTTTTCTCACTGTCAGACTTGGTATACCTTGGCATTATGATCTGTTATTATATCTTCTCTTTCACAAAAATCAAATACAAATATTACATAGTAAGTATATCTGCCTGAAACACTTTATCAATATTTCAATTTTGATTGAAATAAGTCAGTGTTAAAACACTTTGCAGCTGAAAAACAGTTTCACTAAAACACTGTTAATATAGTTAGTGCTGTAACACTTTACAGAGGCTCTTCAAGTTCTATTAAAGCCTCCCTCAGAAGGATGTGATCCTGGACTCTCTTTTTTTCACATTCCATACCTCATGATACAAGTACTGACCTGAGATGCATCTATGTTTAAAGCTCTTAACTGTTGAATTAGGGGACTCTAATCTCAAAATGCCTTGAAGCATAAAAACAACTTTACCAGAGAGATGCCAAGGCTCAAGCCAGTTCCCCCACTGATAAAAAAATATACTTCTGTGATTAGAGCAGCTGTGATCTAAAGGCTTTCTCCTATGAAGAGATGTAAATTTATTTCTGATGTTACCCATTTAAGCATGATTCCTTTTTTAAAAAGGGGAAGAAAGGAAAAGCTTGAACCAAAGGACTAGCAATAGTAAAAAATATTTTTCATTTTCATTCCAATGCAAAATCACATTGTGATACCTTGATGACTGACATGGAATTCTGTACTTGTCCTCTGGCCATCTGTAATTACAATCACAACAAGTTTATAAAATAAATTAAGAACATAAAAATTGCTTTGGCTGCAAGTCATAGTAGTAGTTAGCCTTAGCTCTCAAGGACAAGAGGTTATTGTGTTCAGTGAAATTTACAGAACTATGTGATTTTTTAGATCAACAGGCACTTCTTGCTCTCTGAAGCAGCTCTGTAGGATCTTTAACTCTGTGGTGGATCTGCGACTTGAAGCCGGTGGCTGATATTGCTGCTATTTTTCACTGCATTTTGGTGATTTGTATTACCTGAATTCTGTGGATTAGCAGTATCAAAAGCATGCTAGGCAGTCTCAGAGAGATGGTTAGCTTCATAGCTCTTTACAGATTACTTCTGCCCCTCTGATGTGTGGCCCCACACCGCAAGATATGAGTAAGCATCACTTTAGTTCGAAATTTTTAGGTTTTGGAGATAAATTGATACATCCTACAGTTATTGCCATAGCAAGTTAGTCTTTCTATATGCTCCAAGATCTCAGAACAAGCCAAGTAATACCAATAAAAAGACTGGATCATCAGTGAATTGCCTTTGGCTATAAAGTGAGGAGAGCATGATGAAAACTGATTTCCAGTTTTGAAAAGTATCAATTACCATTTTTACTGTGTTTCTAGCTCTAATAGTGGCTAATAATGGGTAACTTCTGATTTTTGCTGGTACATGTAATGTGTTCCCCATCGTCAAAGTACACTGCCGTTCAAGTTCCTCTTAGAGGCATGCAGTTGAACAGAAACAAATGGTTCTTCTGAATCCAAGAAAAGGAGTAATTAATACACAAATAGGATTAAAAAGCTGCATAAAGGAAGAAACATTTTATTTTAAGTGACTCGTTTAATGAATATGCCTAGTTTTAATGACAATAGCATTGATCATAAAGAATTAATTTGATATTAATGCAGGTGTCATATGTACTTCTGTTGGAACTCCTCTGTAATTCAGTACTAGCTAAATGTATCATTAAAAGAAAGTGTTGTTCATAAAAAAGGTTAGGTTAGTGAATTTGAGTTTACTCTATATTCTTCTTTTGCCGTTACAGAATATTTATAGCTGAAAATAAAATGAATGGTTTAAAGCTGTTAAGGAGGCATAAAATGTATCCGTTTGCAAATTTAATATTCCTTAAATCAGTGAAATTTTGCTCTTTCGTAGTCTAAATCTTGGAGATTTAGCTAAAATAAGTTGTATTTAGAACACTCAAAGCAGTAAAAGGAGTGCATTAAGTTGCTGCAATATGTTATCAGCACTGAATTTTGTACCACAACTGTGCTCTCTAGCCAGCTTCTTTCCTGCTATAATAGGCATGTACTTTTGTCTCCTTTCTCTAAAAACATTAAGAAAAATTATACATTTACTAAGAATAGATGTGTGGAGTTGTCAATACGATACTTCACAGTTGAGTCAAATTACCATTATATAAGGATTACAACAACAATAATCTTTTCAAGCAATCAAGGTCAAAACCTGGAGTGATGTAATTCAGCATCTTTAGAGTGCCTTTAGTGGAACTGAACTGTGTTATAAGTCACTTTTCTAGTGGTTTTAATGTTTGAAGTTTCAAAACTCATGTTAGTTGAACACTAATTATACCTGTATCGGCTCTACCTTATAGTCTATTAGCATATATAAAGGGGATATATTCAGTCCTATGAGAATCTGGGACAGATCTGCTAAAGTCAAAGTTGGAATAATTCATAAAAATCTGTTTTTCATTGCAAGAAGGATGACCTTGTATGAAGTAAGACTGGTTATTAGGATGTTTGAAACAGACTAAGGTTTGGTTTCTGTTTGTTGCTTGGAAGTTTTATCATACACTTTCCACTTTAGAGTCGGCGTAAGTAAAAGGCATTGGATACTGAGCCCAGAAGCAAGGGCTGTGTGATCTCAGGGCAATTTATGTGGGCTCAATACTCTAAATCCCAAAGGGACCACTATCCGGTAGCCAGGCACGAATCTATTGAGGAATACTCTTACACACACTATTTTCTGATAGCTAGTTCTAGTTCACTGTCCACTGGTTAGAGCACCGTTTTAAGGGGTTGACTATGCAGGTAATAGAAAGAGCATTTGAATAATATAATACAGAGTGTACTGTGTTATATCCACCTGAATCACCCTTCAAGGACATCTCTCTGCTGAGTGTGCAAGTCTGATCCAACAAGTCCTTGCTTAAGGGAAATCGTTCTATATCAGTCTCGTAGGGTTCTGCGTAGGCCAAAAGACAAGGAGAAGGAATCAGGCTAAAGGAAGAAATTTAGGATTTGTTTATAATTATATTTAATGCATTACCCTTTGCTAATTCATGTGGTCATCTTTTGCAGAAGGATTATTTTACCATATGCTTTCCACATTTGCAAACAAATGATTTAGGCAACAATGTGCAAATATGTATGTCAGTCACTGTATGTATATTTAGATTTTACTCATTACAGTGATTTCACTCAATCGTTTTCCTATGAGTTTCCAAAGACTCAGACATGTTATAATCCAACAAAAATCTGTGTGAATAATGGCACCCTGCAAAACAGCTACCCAAAAGAGCAGCTCCTAGAAAAAGAAGCTCCCACGTAAGTGTCACGGTACCAAACACAAGGAACTGTACCTGCAGGAAGATAGGTGGCTGCATGGAAGTACTTGTGTAGTTCTCTGCCTCTCCAAAAGTCTCCACTGTGGGTTTCACATTTGATAAATAGATCATAAAAGTGTAAATTCCATATGAGATTTAGGTATTTAGTTTAAAATAAGTATTTGAAGAACCTTATTTATCCTAGGTTCATTTTATAACCTGTAATTATGAGAGGGAGGTTACTTGAGTGTATTTACCATGATAGAGGTTGGGCCTCAGAACACGCAGTTTCAAATCGTTCAAACGTTAGGTCTCAGATAAACTTTGCATTTGGCTTCCATTGAGATGAACTACTTCTGTGAGGTGCCCTTCTCTTCCCTTTGGCAACAGATGGAGCCTAAGCCTCTCAGTGAAATTTTGATTTCACATCAGGTGAATTATGACTTCATGCACAAATATTTTACACATTAATATAAACTGAAAGTTTCTGGCAACAATAACTTATTTTTTTTTAATTTTAAGGTGAAGTAAGCTAATGAAGAGTACTTTGTATGTAGTAAATGCATATTATTGAAAGAAAAAACATTCTCCAGACAGGCAGTGACAGAGAAAATAAAAAAGATCCTGAGCACTTATCTAAAATTTAAAACTCATTTTGTTTAAATTTGTCATTTAACATTAACATTCTGAAAGTTAGCTGTCTGGTCCATGCTGTCACCTCTCCTCTAGCCCTTGTCTAATGAGGAGAGGCAAGCATCTCCAGGGGGTGATTCATCCCACCTATCCAGGTTCCTGTACTAGTGAGGATGATTCATTACTACAGTTCCTTCAGCTTGCAGCCTCATTATGGTAAAAGCACTGCAGAACCCATTACGAAGACAGACACTGTCCCAAAGAACTTTCCCTGTCTACACATTCTCTACACTATTCTACATCCAAAAGGTAGAGAATTTCCAATGTTTATAATTTTTCATATACTGAAGATTAAAAACTCCTTAAAAAAGGGTATAACTGTGAGTAAGGAATCTGTCCAAGGAAAAATGAAATACATTTCTAGAAAACCAATAACAAGAAAAGGAGGAGCAATTATAGAAGATCTTAATTTACAAGTACTTTCCACAGCATTCTTTGGGGGCTTCTGAGTATCTCTGTTAATTTCTCCCAAAGGCTCCTCTTTTACCAGTGTTCAAGTCTTAACAGATGGAGGAAAAAGTTTAAACATATATTCATATGAAAAAATTATTAGTAGTATTCTACATATTTGTGCAGGAAATACACAAATGCATCAAATGATTTACAAAAGCAATTTAATCTTTTTGTATAGGGTTTTGCAAGACTACAATAAAATTTGAGGGTATTTAGCATTCCTTCTTTTATATAGACTTTGATTGCAAAAATTACAACTAACAAACTTTTGGAAATACTTGTAGGTGTTTGCTTCCAGGAACTGAAATTTCTCAAGAAGAGATCATCGTAAAACATTTTGGATAAATCCTAATTGAGTAATTGGGTCCTTAAATTCCATAGACTACCCTAAAATCTGCATCACGAAGCTGAAATGGGCTGGATTTCAAGGTGATTGAATGGTAGACCTATGGTTTGTCTTTATTCTAACCAAAACACACAACTTCTTATTGTATTTCTCCTTGGATGAACAGCTGTTCACTACTATCTAGGTTATGAAATTGTAAATAATGTTTAGCATGACCATTTAAAATACTACTGCAAATTATATCACTTGCAGTATCTTGCTAAGTCTCTTTAAATGAGGAAAACTGAATTCTATTTAGAAATGGCAAGCAAAATATGATGAAATCAAAATATCCTTTTTGATTACAACAGCTGCACATCACACACAGTTGAACACTTGCTGCAAAACTACCTTAAAAGAGCCTGATATATTCACATTTGGTATGAAAGAGCTCAGAGCTCCATTGGTCAAAAGCCCTCCAGGGAAGAAAATGTTTCCCTATATTTGATTTCACTTTTTTTCAGCTGCCTTAACCATTTTCTTTAGATCTTAAATATTAATCAGATGATACCATATTCAAAAGCCTGCATGCATGTCTTGGGGCATCTCTATCATGTAAGTAGGGGAACTCTGAATACATATTCTAGAATATATTGAAGGGTCCTTAAAAATTAGATGAGTCTCACTTTCTGGCAATACATCTATAAGTGTGATTAATATTAATACATATTAAGAATGCATATTGAATATGTTATCTATTCCCCAAAGCAAGACTATGCATTCAGTGCTGTCGGAATAGCCATGTATCTCCCAAATAAGCGTTCTAGCTGCAGTAAGAGAGGCCATCTGCATGCCTTTGTAACTAGTGCTGAGCAACTAATTCAGTGAGCAAATAATACACAAAGATCATTTAGGTTCTCTTACAAAATCACAGGTTTTCAATGATTAACTTGAATATTTATTGAGGTTTAATATTTAGCAAATTTTGTATTCAGACTTTATTCGTTGTCTGATATTTGAGTCATATTCATTGCCTGTCTCTAGGTACTGACAATTGTAGGGTACAGTTTCAGCATCCTACTTGGTTCATCTAAACAAAAAATAACTTAAGAGGAAACTTGAGAAGGTAGCTGAATCTTTAAGTACTTTGGAGAGGGATGGTGAAAATAAGTAAATAGACTGGGGGAAATGAAATAGCAAGAGCGAGGAACTAAAAGGGCAATAAATTACTTCTTTCTCTTGTACAAAGCACTTGCACAAATAGCTTTCTACAAAAAAAGAAGTAAAACTTAATTCACTTTATATACAATGCATTTGTTTTTTTTTCCAAAGTCACAGAAAGAAATATCATGTGTTTACCAGTTTCCACAGTGCTTGAAAACAGAGACTGTAATCAGATTTCTGCCTGGTTTAATAGCTTTTTTGTTAGGATGGAAACACAGGGAGAGGGAGAAATCTATTTCTTGGATCTTTGAGGCAGTGGTCTATCTTATTATAAATAAATATTAAAAAAGTCCACTGTTAAAGTTGTTACAAGAACATACAGGAAGCACACAATAAAGGAAAAAAGGGATTTGATGAATACTTGCAAGATGTTTGAATATTGTCTTGCAGCTCAGGAAATCAAGTAGTGAATGACAATCATGCAAATAGAAAACAGTACAGCATGCATGTATGTAGGCCCAAAGCCTCAGTTTGTATAGATTTAGCAAAACTCCACCGATGTCACTGGAGTTTATTCAATTTATACTGGATGGTAACCTTCACTGAAATACTTTATAAATAAATGTCATTAGCAAAACCAGAAACAAAGAAAGTCAGGACTTTTCCTTACAGGGGCTTTTGTGGAGGATTACAGCGTGACTGGAGAACAGTCAACGCAGACAGGGCAAATAAGCACTTTTAGGCTGCAGTCAATAGCTTACCAGTGGTTTGCACTAACTAACCGAAAATGTAGACTAGTGGGTATAATTCCTGCTGCTCTTCAATGTCTCTATGTGTACTAGGAAAAGATTGTGTTTTCCAAACCCTTTGCCTTGAAGTCATTTCACGGCAAAGCTGTGAAAGCTTACTAGTTAACAAATGCATTAAAGGCAGTTTGGGTAGATGTAGGTATTTTCATGATTTCATTATACACTCAACCACCGCTCCATGAATACGAGTTTATTTGTAAGGGTCTGTATTGTGCAATATCAACTTGAACGGAAGCATTAAATATGTAGTCACCCTTAAGCTTATGGAACTGTCTCCTTAAGATCCGTATGAAATGCAACAGTAGAATTTGATTTTGTCAGGAGAGCTATTTCTCAGGAAGAATCTGCTTACTAAAATCACCTAAAAAAATTAGGTTTGCCATTTTCTTTGCAATTACCAGGTAATATTTTTTTGGGAAAAGATATCAGTATTTCACATTTTGCTTTTTGTATGACTATGGGAAGGATGACTTCAATATAATGGAGTAGCCGTCAAGCAAATGGCCTGCTATTTCATTTTCAAATAGTATTGCTCCTTCCAAAAAGGGAGGAATCAAATTTCATTTCAAATTACATTACCAACTTTATTAGGGCAGAGATGATTACTCACCTGTGCAAAGCTGCAGGTTTACAACAGATGAAACAGCCCTAGATACAGGATTTTGAAGATTTATAGATGTAGTCCTGTGGCCTCGGAGCTGTTTTCCTTTGAGATTGTGAAGAGTTTTAAGGGATGAGAAAATCAGATCAGAGGATTTGAACAATGAAACCCAAAATGAGAAATGTTTCAAATTAAATCTGAAAGCCTTCTGCTAATTTCTTTGACTTGTGTGAAGTCAAGAGAGGACAGCTTTACAATGAAGGTGGGGTGGGGGTGGGGGGGAGGAGATCAAAAAGGCCAGACACACAGCAACAGCAAAGCTGAAAGTAAAACTGCATTTTCAAAGGGGTACAGTAGTTCCATGTGTAGATGAGTTTAGTGGGAATTTCAGCTTTGTTTACCTGCAGAAAAGACACAGAATTGTGCCTAATTTTGCAGACACTAATCCAGAAGTAGCCTTCAGCTTCCATTTCCCGTGTCCCCAAGTTCATAGTTTTGTTGCAGCCAACTTCCGCATTGGGCAAAGACAGCAACATCCCTTTGCTACCAGTTCTTTTCCCACCACTCCCTTTTCCTTCCTCTGGAAGGAAAGTAGAGAATGGAGAGCAAAGTGGAGAAACACTACTTCCCAGGAACTTGCTAAGAAGCCAAGAAGGTTTGAGAGGGACCAGGTGAGGGCAAAACACTGGTGAGGGCAGGAGATGTCTCATGGAAACTCTAGTTTGTGCTACCCAAATACCTGAGAGCTTCCCTCCACAGAGGTAGCATTTTTGCTGCCAAACCACACTGCCTGGTCTACTCCTTCCTTTACAACACCAGAGACATTAATGTTAGCTCCTTTGCATATGCAGGAGGTACTTTTCTGACAGTTCGTTTCTACCATTCTTTATCAGCATGCAAATGATTTGTTAAAACACAAGAGATGGGAGAGTACATTCCCAGGTTCTTCAGTAACAGACATGATACTGGCTCCCATTCATCTGTTTTACCCACATGAAACACAAACTCCATTGTCAACAGAAATGTAATTCTATGAAATGAGATGTTACCCCATGTGAATAAATATTCCTTTCATCTTCCTATCTGTTTGATGCAAACATCCATGCTATCTTTTATGTTTAATCCTAGTTATTCTTTATAAAGCACAATTCATTCCAGTTAAGTTGCAATCAAGTACTTGCAGACATTATCAGATGGAGGAATACTTCAATAGGCAACAGACTGGCTAAATTGTGCATTGTGATGTCAACTATGAAAATAAATAAAAAAAATGAAGGAGTGAGTTATCTTGTAGTGCTTGAGTTGAAGCCAGAATCAAGAGTAATTACATACATCTGAGTGAATGCAAGTTAGAGCTATCAAAGAACAGCAACACATACACCTAAATAGTTCACAAAATCTTCCTAAAAAATTCATTTTCATTTAATACCTTCTTCTGTTTACACTCTCTGAACAGTTAGATGACCAACTTCTCTCTTCAACATTTCGTAGTATGTATTATTTATACAAATCCCTGTCCATATGCAGAACAAATATCAACAATTATATCTTAGTCCTAATTAATTTTTCTACTTTTTAAAAGATTCAAGCACACAGTCAAGGACAAGAAATACTCTGGCTTGAGGGACACTTCACATATAAGAAAGAGTTGACAAAAGTGTCAAAATTCTCCATGTTGAAATAAGTAATGTACCTTTAAAATAAGAAATTCAGAATCAGCCCACCTTTAGAAAGTGGGTTATGTATGATTATGAAAAAAAATAAGGTGTCAGTTGACGCTGGATTTCAATCACTGATTTTTTTCTACTAGATTCAGTTAAAAATGTTACTCATTTCTTAAGGAATGGATTTAAAATAAAATGATATATTATAGAACAATTGTCTTAAAAACAAGAATTGCAAGTCTTTACATGAGATGTTCACCAAAGGTTTTGAGAGGTAAAAGCGAAATTTGTAGCAAGGACTATGATTTAGCAACAGAAATTGACACCAAAGGAAAAAAATCTGTAGATAAAATTAATGTGGAATAATAATGTATTAGCAAGAGGAAAACAACAGACATGCTCAAACTCTGTCAAAGCCATGTTGCTTAGAAAGTTGACTTAATTCTCTCCAGTCTGTAATATATAATATAGGATTGAACTGCAGCTGATTTAATGGGCATCTCTCTGTCTGCATTATGTATATTATCTCATTTATCTATTATTTTTGTGCCTAGGGCTGGGAGATCTATTTGTAGCAAACAATTGGTTCACAGGCGTTAATTCTTCTCATTATTAATGTTTTGTCACTAGGTTGATCAAGAATTTGAACATAGTTCAAAAGCATACAAAAACACTAAATGCAAATGTTTCTTAGGCTGGAAGTGCTTGAGAATTTTTATTTTCTTTTATATGCATGTATTCCTTGAATGCATAAGTTTTACAGAATATACTTAGCTTCTCGGATAAAATTCAACTATGTATTAAAAATGTCTAACAATAAAAAAGGGAAAGGAAGGCACAAAGGGTCATGGAGAAGTGTAGAAAAAAATGTGAGAAACAAGATCATGATTTTTACGTGAAACCAAATTTTAACCCCTTTTCAGATAATTGCCGTCTTTAAAGTGTTCTCTGAAATCATGAAATGAAAACTGTTAGAAACTTTGCAAGTACACTTTGGACTTTGGTAAGGCCTTTGACACCGCCCCCACAGCATTCTCCTGGAGAAGCTGGCAAATCATGGCATAGACAAGTGTACTCTTCGCTGGGTTAAAAACTGGCTGGATGGCCGTGCCCAGAGAGTTGTGATTAATGGTGTGAAATCCTCTTGGTGGCCGGTCACCAGCGGTGTCCCTCAGGGCTCAGTTTTGGGGCCAGTGTTATTCAGTATCTTCATCAATGATCTGGATGAGGGGACTGA